>KQ435706.1:550927-561897 GCA_001276565.1 Melipona quadrifasciata
AGACAACGCCACTCCTACTCGAGGTCTACGCCACACCCCCTCGTGAATCACGTGATCCAAATCAACCAATCGCTAATTTTCGTTGCATCAGCGTTGCACCTGAAGAGGCCCGATTTTCTGGATTACTCCCACTAAAATCACTTTCAGTGATAAAATTAGAGTGTTGCAAGACGTGAGAAATTTCAACGAAATCTTACTTTCGATCGTTTCTCCTTTACTTTGAAAGATATTTCATTTCGAGGAAACTAATTTTGACTCCGAACGAGCGCGAGCAAGATTTCTTTTTTCGTTGCCTTTAGACTTTATTTCGTCAGCGCGACGAATCACTCAAAGACAGAATGAAACTCGTGTGCTCGCTCGTGGGGAAAAGTAGCAGAGGGATGTTCGATCGAATCGATCGGGCGGGCAGAAAGGAGAAACTGTTCTTTTTCGGCAAACGCGACTGGCATCCGTTCCCCGAAACGAACAGTGACGTACACGTGTCTATCGATAAGCAACGTCGCGCTATCCGCACGACTGGCTCGGGAAAAGAACCTCTGACACGAGAGAACTTTGTTGGAAATCGTGACACTCCTCGGGCTCCTCGTTTGCTTCGTTCGAGTAAACTACTCTCTCTTCTTCCTCGATGGACGAAGCTTCGGTAAATTGCTCCACTCGATGGCAACGTTCGCGTTAATCTCCCCTCTTTGCAATTAAATCTTTTTCCAACGTGCGTCTTGCCATCTTGAGTTGTTTAAAATTAAGTGACAAAGTGGTTTACAAATTACTTGGTTGACATAATCTTGTCTATAAATGGATTAATGTAGCATGTTGGAATAGAGAACGTTTTATTAGAGTTGAAGCACTGTACATCGTTCGTTTGATTAAGACAGAGACACAACATATTCTACGTTTCGTTTATGTCAGATTTCTCCTTAACAAGCAACTATTACCTGAACGCAATATAATATTCCATTAATAGATTATATTTTAGAAATACATGTAGCATTATCATAAACGAAGGAACATTCTCTCATAACATAAAAAAAAAACAATTCTAAAATTTTCCAAAGAAAGAAAGAAATAGAAAAAAGAAGTAGAAAAGTATTCGTGCCACCTACTAAACTCTTATACTATACTAAATACTATAAAATATAAAGTATAACGGTAACAAAAATAAAACACAAATAAAGTATAAATATAATATAAAGAATAAAGTAATAATAAAAACAAGATGAAGTAGAATGATAGAAGAATGGAACAAATATGAAGTAGAATAACAGAACAAGTTGTCTCTAATGAAAAACACCCTCTTGACACGAATAAAGAGAGACGCTCTCCCGTAAAGTTTATCTTCCTGAAATTCCAAAGGGAACCGGACGAATCGAAATGGGACGGCAATTTCTGCATCTGGATCGGTGATGAAATCGCCCGCTACTGATGTGACCAACTATGTTAATTGACTTCTTCGTTATTCCTCGGCTTGCTTTCTTCCTGTCCCGCTGGCGGCGGCGACGACTCGACTAGTCGACCGGTGGACAATTTGCCAGCGATGAATAAAGAAGCGAGCAGAAACCGCGGTCGTTCCCGCCCTTCTGTCACGAAGAAGAACGAAAACCTCGCCCTTGCCTTGAGGGAGATCGTAACGAGCCCCGATTCCCTACTGGTAACGCGATAAAGGAAACACCCCAGGACCATCGTCAACCGCGCTTCTCTTCCATCCTTCGAGGCACAATTCCTCGATCCGCGTGCCTCGTTACCGATCTATTCCCCACTCGTCGCATTCGTTTCCAGCGGCTCGTTGATCGTTTCCTCGTCTAATCTTGGTACTTTATACCGGTTTTGTTTGATCATTTTTCTTCTTTTTTTTTTTTTTTGTGACTTGAAGTTAACCGTTTTCCTGTGTCTAATTTTGATACTTTTTCTTTTTTTTTTTTTGACGATTTTGTAACGTTCATATTTGATGAAAGTTCCAGTTTTTAATAATTTCAAATTGTTTTTTGACTATTGAGGTAGTTAATTATTTATTTGTCTCAATTTTATTTATTTATTTTTTTTTTCATATTTTTGTGATGTTAAATTATTCTTTTGACGATTTTGTAACGTCATATTTGACGAAAACTCTACTTTTAATGTTTTGCGTTAGTTTTGTTTTATTTTTCAATAATACGAAATTGCTTTTCGATTATTTGATAACGACACCATTAATTGTTTCTCTGTCTAATTTTAATATATTTTTTCTTAGTAATTTTCCTGATTTTGGATTATTTTCCTAACGATGCATTCGGCCTAATTTTGGAATTCTCATGAATTTTGTTTGACCTCCTCACGATTTCGAATCGTTTCCTGACCATCTGCTAGTGACGCCTTTCTCGTTTCTCTATCCAACTTTTGACATTCTATATTTTATTATCAAATTGTCTCTCTACGACTTTATAACATACGATACATTTTAATAAAAACTCGCTGCTTTCTCTCCCTAGCTTTGACACTTTATACAGTTTCACTTCATCTCTCAGCGATTTCGAATTGTTTTCCCACGAATTTCGCAATGAAATCCTCGACAAAAATGTTCGTTAACCGCGTTCCGAGATTTTATATCAATCTCGTTTAATCTCGTCTGTGATTTTGAATTGTTTCTTTTTCAACGACAGCTCTGTTAATAAACGAGTGTCTCTAAAATCGTTTCTCTAAAATCTCATATTAATTCCGATCGATCTGTTCGCGATTTCGGATTTCATAACCAACGTCTTGGACGGGTAAAATAGGGTAATTCATGTAAATTCGAACGATTCAGCGTACGCGTGATTGATTAGATGTCTATTCATGGAGAATCGAAAGCACTCATTATGGGAATGGGTTGGATGTACTCTTTGATCCTTTGTCTCTTCCGTGTCACCGAGCTTCGAATGAAATTGGCGCCAAGTGGCGATAGAAATCACTGGGAAAACGGTCTGCCATTGGCGTGGATTAATTTGATTTCTAGATTGATTCGAGTTATCATTTATCGACGCTTCATTATCAATTCACTCCATTCTTCTCCGTGCATGATATGGAAACGATAGACCGATGAAATAATCGGTAAGTGTAGTTGGTAGAGTTAGACGGTTCTTGATCAGACGCTTACTATTTGAATACCAGGCGAAGAATATAATCTTAGATTGCCTTAGTTGGGCATTTTATGTAATATAAAATCATGACGTACGATAATAATACATCACTATTTGCAATATATTGTTATTTAATATTGGTAATTATCATTATTTTATTGTGCACTTTACAGATGTAAATATAATAAATAAACACGAAATGCATAAATAAATTGTACATATTTTGCATTATAAATTTTTATATTTTATACAATATAAAATAATTAATTTTATTATATATATATACACGCCCTTCATTTTCATAATAAAACAGAGTCGTCGAGAAATTGAAAGCTCAAACGACAATTTGTCAGGCACAATTACACCGTTCGTTTCGTATTCCTCTATACATTTCTTCTTCTCTTCTTTCCGCCTTCTTTATTTCTTCTCAACGTCGAGGCTCCTCGCGAAGCTTGTCTCGCGCATTGACATTTCCATCGGTTGCGAGACTCGCATGAATATTCAAGTCGGGTGCAAGCCTGCATCCAAGGAGAACGCATCTTCCCGATGCAGTATGCAAACATAATACCGACATGCTCCGTCAGTGGCCCTCTCTCCCGTGACACGGCCCTCCTGCGAATCCCGTTTAGGTTATTCTCCTAAGTCTGATGTACCGATATTTCATCTAATCTCGACGATCCGCCGACAACACTTTTCATTTTCACCCCGTTTAATCGTCTGCTCTACTTTTTAGTCACTCCACGATAGTAACTGATCATCTGTTCTGTTCTGTTCATTGTTTGAGATCATCCTATCCTACTTTCTGGTTACTCTACGATAGTCTTCAGTCTTTGAATTATTAGGATTATTCTCGGTAACCATTGTTCTTCTATCTTGCGACAGAATTGCTATTGTAGTAACTTGTCGGTTATTCGACGCATAAGATCAACGTTTCATTCGTCCAGCGTTTCTGCCGGTTCATTTGGCTGTCTGGCCAGATATCATCCTACTCTACTTTCTACTTGCTCTGTAATAATCTTCAGCCTTTAAATAGAATTACTTTTTAACCAATACGTGTCTTCCTCTACTCAACAGTTATGTAGGTTATATACAGCATCACTGTCTGACCAATGGTAACTTTGATCTACTGGTGAATATAAAAATAAATAAACATCATGTCAGATGTATGAATATTCGTCGACTTATTTAGCTGTCTAATTAGAAACCATTCTATTCCACTTTTTGGTTACTCTATGGTCTTTGAATAGGATGATCGTTAAAATTAAAATCGTTTGTAGATCATATTACCGTCTATTCAGTGATCATTTTGTTCTGCTCGTTGGTTACTTTACTTTGTAAAAATTGTTTAACATCTAATAGTTTATCTAGCGTTCGTATTAAACATTCTCTATTGGATTTCTGTTTGGCAAAGTACCGTCTTACACCACTTGCTGGTTAGGTTAGGCTACTTCGCCAGTAACTTTTAGTCTCTGAATAGGATTACTCTCTCATCAGTGACCATCTTGTTCTATTTGCAGCCACTCGACAATTACTTCTGTGTAAATCTTATGTAAGATTAATGTCTGACCATTAACCGTCTTGTACTACTTGGTAGGTACTCTGACCACTTTTGGAGTCTGTATTGGATTACCGTCTGGCAAGATATCGTCTCGTGCTACTTGCTTGTTACTCCGGAACAGCGCTGGAACAGAATTATCCACATTCTGACCAATAATCGTCTTACTGCTTCAAAACCTCTTGTCAGAATTATTGTCCGATCAACGATCCTTTTGTTCTACTTGCTCGTCACTCTAAAGTTACCACGGCACCTGAACACTCCACTTTTGTGTTCTGATGACATGGTACCATTTCACATCACTCGCTTCTAAGTCTGCGTCAGCTTATTCTTTCCGTCAGATACTCTCACACCTGGCCAACTCGATTCTTCTTAATGTTTCACTCACCGACATGCATCTGATCTCTCGAAAAAACTTATTACCCGAAGCAGAGATTGAAGACGGTGCAAAGGTCCGCGGTAGAGAAATCTGGATTCTATCTCTGTCAGGAATATCCAGCTACTCCGGCTGCTCTCGGAAGCCGGTTAGTAATTGCCCGAGTGGCTTCTAATTTGTACAGTTTTTACCCTTAAGCAGCATCCCGAGACTCGCGCGCGGAGCCTCGTTAATTAGCGAAACCCTGTTACGCTTAAACGCGAGCCCCGACACGGAGGATATTATATCCGCGGAGGGGGGCGCGAACCGAGGGCCCGGTGATTAATCAGCGCGTCGTTGACTCGATACACTCATCCGCGGAGTATCCCTCGAAGAAACGTTCCACTCGGAGAAAGGACTCGGGGAGAGAACCCTCGGCCGGGGATATGCAAATCCTCTCGTCGATGAATCATCCGGCGCGATAAAACCACCCGCGTCGGCCTCGAAAGGAGCTGGTCTTTCTGTTCGTGCAGCCCGATAAGGACGAGGGAGGACGGGAGAGAGGTCGAGAGAGGATAAGAACGGGAAGATTCCAGACACGTACGACGGGGCCACGGAGCACGAACGGTTTACAAAACGGTCGGAAGATGAAAGAATCGTTAAAAGGAGACACAGTTCGACCCGTTGAAAATGAAATAAAACTACCCTTTCTGCCTTTTCTCTCTCTCTCTCTCTCTCTCTCTCTGTCTCGTTCTTTTCTTTTCTTTTCTTTTTTTTTTTTTTGCGTGCGATCGTGTTCCTCTGTGAAACCCAGGGGGAGCAGGATCGAATGTCCGAGGCCAACGTGCCTCTGGGAATCCTTGGTCTCGCGTTGCCTCGAACGACGAACGGACGTCGGAAGACTTCTTTCGTGGAACAAAAGAGCGAGAGCAGATGACGAGCGAACCGTTGAAACACGAGAGGATGGAACAATCGGAGAAAGGGGGTGGAAGTCGATGAGGTCTTCGAACTGCGCGAACGCCGAACTTCCCTCCCTCTCTCGCTCTGCCTTCATTTCTGTGTCCTTCGGTGCCGTGCTTCGATTTCAAAGGAAAGAAGCGACGCAGAAGAAAAAGAGCCGGGACGAGGCTCCGACGAGGGTGGGGGAGAAGGAAGGAGAGAGAGAGGGAGAGAGAGAGAGAGAAACGAAGGAGAAATCAAAAGGAAACAATGTGTATCGTCGACGAGGGCGCATCCTGAATATTCCCTGGCCTGCAGCGAGTCATCCGGCTGCTCCGCTTCCGCCGTTCGTGGCCCGCCGCGTCGCCGTTTGATCCTGGAACTCGGCTCGGAAAGAGAGTAAGGGGCTTCCGCCTGTGGACACTCGAGGGACCTGAACTCGAGTACACGGGGCCGGCGATCGACGTGTTTCCCTCGCCGGATGATTATTACCAGGCCACGTCCGCTAACAGATTTTCTCCCAGTTCCTGAACCCACTACCGGATCCTCGATATCGTCGCTGGTTGGTCGTTAACCTCGCTGCTCCAGTTTCGCGGTTCCCGCCGGAGAAACCACGCCGGCCTACCGAGACTTTTGACCTTTGTCGAGAGAGACGCTTTCCTGCGTCGGGCTACGCTGGAATTTTTCTTTCGGGCTCAGACTGTTCCTTGCGTTGGCTCTGTTCGCGTGATTCGTGCTCCTTCGGGATCTTCGAGCTGGACTATTGGTTCGATGACATTTGCCACGATTTGTATGTTTTTGAAATACCTTTTCGTTGATATCTTTTCCTAACGTTTCATTTTCAAATATTTCACCACGATAAATCGTAGTAAATTTTACTTTATTTTCGAATTTTATCTTTGCAGAAGATTTATTTACGATGTAGAATTAATAATTTCGCGTGACAAATTGTAAAGAAATTTTCTTTCTAACTTTGTTATCGTTGTATAATTCGATTGGTAACTTATTTACACAACAAACTGTTAAATTTTCGCTTTTTGCTATAAAGAAATCTGTCCGTTATACAAAATTTTAAAAAATTCAAAAAAATTCAGCCTCTTGTTTTGTAGATAGATATTTTGTAAAAATTTTTAAACTTTTCCCCTCTAGTTTTGTTATTCGTTGATATCCCTGTTTCACAATCTACTTGCAATCAACTTTCGATTAATGACGCGGCAAAATGTCAAATTCTCGATTTTCTGTTACGAAGAAACTTCTTTACGAAATTTCTCACTGCAAATTAGAAAAATTGGATCGTTTACATTTCCTTCGCAAAACGTGAAATTTCCCCCTCTTCTGAAACTTTAATATCTCTATCTCTCACGTAGTTTCCCCAATTTTCGTTTTCCCCAAAATTTCTCACTGCGAACTAGAAAAATTCAATCTCTTGCGTTTCCTTCGCAAGACGTAAAAATTCTCGCCTTCTGAAATTTTGATGTCCCTGTCTCGCGATTTGCTGCAAAGAAACTTCTTCGAAAATTCCAAATTGGAGAAATTTAATCTCTTACCTCGCCTTTGCGAGCAATAAAATTTGCCTCTCCTGAAATTATGTCTTTTGTTAATATCTCAATCTCACGATCTATTTTCCAAAATTTCCCGAATTGCGAATTCAATCATTCTTCTGCCACAAAACTTAAAATTTTTCTCTTCCGAAATTTTAATACCTCTCGCGGTCTGTTTTCAAATTTTCCCCATCTATTGTGAGGAAACCTTTTCTAAATCTTCTCTCCCGAAATTTTATCCTCTGTTGATATCCCATATCTGAAGACCTGTTCTCAAATTCTCGCCATCTGCCGACAGAAACTCTCCTCGAAATTACCCACTGCAAATTGAAAGGATTCAACCCCTGACTTTTGCCCCCGGCGAAAAGTGAAATTCTCCCCTCCGATTTCTCACCGTCGGATTCACTCCCCTTTCTCCGCGGTTGATTCCCGATAACACAACTTGGCCGACCTGTTTCCGGTACAGACTGAAATGGAGATTGATAAATTCGCAAGGCACCGAATCGTCGAAAGTTGGCGCGCCAAGACGATTAACTCGTTGTCGACGGCTCGGCCGCAGAGCTCTCGTCGAGCGCGGCTCGTTAAACGGTATAACCGACGAGCGGATAATTCGATCAAGTAATTCGGTATAATTGGCCGAATGCGGGGGCGCGAGCCAACTTCACGGCCCGGGCCCGCTCGCGACAAATGCAATAATAAGAAAGCTTGGACCCAGGGCCAACAGGGTCGGATGCAGTTAGCAGCATTCGAAATTAACGTCGTTAGATTAAGGAATTTCATTTGCCGCTGTCTCTCGAGACGCTTGTCGAGAAATTGCGAAGCAACAGAAGGCGACTCGACGACAGACAGACAGTTTCGACAGGGACGGATTGCTTCGACTGATCTGCTTTGACTCTCCAAAGTTTCGCGCTTCTTTCGCGGTGGGTTTAATTTAAAAATTAGTTTCTTTTCTTTTGATGAAAGAAATTATTCGTTTAATTCCTGTTGGATTTATTTGTGTAGATAATTGTTGACGACAAGTGTCTTTGTCATAGATTGTAAGGACAATTGTAATGGATCTTCCAAATGATGAGATCTTTGTTTTAATCGTAATTTTGTTGTCCTTCTTCACTCATTTTGTGTATTCAACATTTTCTATATGTATTATGTATTCAACTTTCGTAGTATAGTCAATCAAATTTGGAAACTAGCTCGGTGAATTTAGTAAAAAACATATTTACTTTGTTTGATATTCAAAAATGATGTTGAAAACGACACTGTCAGTGATGAGAGAATTTTCGTAATGCTTTTTGTTGTTCCTGACACTTTGTTATCAGCTATGAAACAGTTATTGCGTTTCTTCCTTGTATATTATCACTGACAGTGATTTTAGCGAGGGTAACCCAGAAAATCGGGCCTCTTCAGGTGCAACGCTGATGCAACGAAAATTAGCGATTGGTTGATTTGGGTCACGTGACTCACGAGGAGGCGTGGGGTAGACCTCGAGTAGGAGTGGCGTTGTCTGGTACTGAGCCTAGTCAGTACCAGTTTCCTAGTCAGAATAGTTACTTCTGGGCCTTTCAGTGAGATGAATCGTACTGGGGTACGAGTCGTGCAGTTTTTTCATTATCATTATGAAACAATTATTGTGTTTTTTCCTTGTTTGTTTTTCTTTGTTTTGACTTTCAGACAAAAATCTAACCTTAAATTTTTCTAATTAAGAAATTAACAGAGTTAGAATCATGGAATATTTCTTATCGCATAAATATTCCACTGTCGAATAGAAAAAGTTTGTTTCGATGGCTAAAGTGTATCATCTATGTCCAAGGTTTTTATATATGATTACTCTAAAATACGTTACTAGTCGCACGATGTTCGTAATGAAAGGGTTAAGCGTGTCGTTAAACCTCAAAATGACTAATAATTTGTTTTCAAAGCACTCTGTGCATCATCGACAAAATAAAAATCAGATCACGTCCATTTATTAAGAGTTCGTATAATTTGCAATGGACGCTGTTGGAAAAATCTGTTGCCCTTTATGACACCGATTTCTTTTCCTTGCGCTGTGCGCGCTACGTATTTTCGCGTCCGGAAATAAATGAATATCATTTCTGGTCAAATAGGGAACGGCAAATGGCGAAGTTAATGGCCGTGGCTACCCCGTTTATGGGTTTGCATTTGCAACGCGTCCACTCCGTTTATTGCGTTTTTATGGGCAAACGCAAACGTCGTTTATAAAACGTCCCTTCCCTCCCCCCGACCGCCCTTACATCTTTTACTCAAACGTCTCGCGACGTCTTGTCAATTGCTACCGAGAAATTCTGTTTAACGTCGGCGTGCCAACGTGGCGCTCGAAGCTTCCAAATTTACCACTCGTAATTCATAAATGTCGAGCGAACGTCGGCGGACCTAAATATTTCAACGTGGAATCGGAAATTCGAAATTGATTATCCCCGGCCCTCGGCCCCGTGCGGCGCCGGCGTTACAATTTCGATCGTTCCGAACGGGCAAAATCAGAGATTTCGAATTTATTGTTGGTGGATCTTCTCTCCTAAATCTCCAGCGAACATCGAACAGAACTGTTTGTCACTCGACTGATGTAAAATTTAATTCTACGTCAATTCCAAATAAAATTTTGATCTCCGTTGATCAAACACCCTCTGGAAACATCTCGTTTTTTTTCGGATTTTAGAAAAGGTAGTTTGATCTTCACCAATGTCCAAAAATTGTAATAACAGTCAATGCGTGGCTCGTGAGCATTTGCGAGCATGATCGAATTAATCATTTCTCGTAAATCAACAAATTTTTCTAATGTAACTCTACACGATTCCTACGAAAGAAAAAGAGCGAGATGAATGACGAACCTTCCAGAATTCATCGGCGTATGTAATATTAACTCTGGAATAGTGTTATAAATTTCAAAAAAACTCCACGTCGAAATACAATAAATTTCTTCAACGTAGCTCTAACAATCAACAAATTTCAATAAATTCCATGTCAAAATTCAGTGAATTTCGCTCAACCTAACTCTACTTGATTTCTACGAATAAAAGGAACTTGCGAAGAACTCATTAATACGTGTGAGAAAAATACTTTCATTATACCAGCATAAAAATCAATTCCAGAATCTGCAACAAAATTCAAGAAACTTCACACCCAAATTTAATGATATTTCACTGGATACAACGCACATCCGCCTGATATTCACGAAGAGAAGAGAAACGAGAAGAGAAACCTACGAAGAACTCATCAACACGTGCGTTTATGAAAGAATACTCTCATTATACCACCATAAATATCAATTTTAGAATCTGCGACAAATTTCAAGAAACTTGACGCCAAAATTCAATGATATTTCACTGGATACGACACCGTCTGATTTTCACGGAGGAGGAGGAGGAGAAGAACGAGAAGAGAAACGAACACGTTGCGCGCCTGCGAAAGAACGCTCTCATCCTACCATCGAAAAAACACGTGGAACGCAATCCTCTCGGAGGATCCACGGAAAAGGG
>KQ435706.1:566871-578774 GCA_001276565.1 Melipona quadrifasciata
TTATTGGATACATGGAAATTCGAGCGAACGCCAACGAGTACAAATAGCACGGCGAAAGTGGGCAGAAAGGGGGGCGTTCGAGGGAGGTCAAGGTTTTCACCATGGCTTTCTTGGATCGAGGACAGTCTCCCCCGAGGGAGAATTACGAGGGTTGTTCACACGGGGGAGCTGAAATAGGAGAACTTTCGAAATGGTCCCATCTTTCGGTTGATTCGCTTGATCAGCGAAACGTTAACCCTCCTCGGCTCGTGAACGGTCCACTTCCAAAAATGGACAAGAAGCATGCTCGCGTGAGCGTCTACCGTAGCATAATCTTCGTTTCGTGTCGTTGTTCGAGCGTGTAAATTATTGTAACAAATCTCAGCAGAGCCGTGTGCTTTCTGGGATTTATAGGAAAATTACACAAGATACGTACGTACAAAAAGTGTTTTCAGTGATATTCTATATTTTTGGAAATATTGATTTCACATAAAAATCCGTGGTTTATAGTTATCGCTCATAAAGTCACAGTTTTAAGAAAAAACGAGTTTAAAGCTAAAGCTCTTTTCTTTTGTAACTTTCTTAGAGTACAACGTCAAAATGCCAAGTTCTTGCAATAATATTCGAAACAAATTAAAAGTATCAAAAGCATTTAGAAGCTTGTTAATTTTATTTAAAGCGTATTAAGTATCTCAACTCGATAAAAAGTATAAACAACTGTTTCTTTCGTACCGTTCAAAAACTGCAAATTTTTAATCATCGCAGCAAGCGAGCGCGATGGGGAAAAAAATCTCAGCAGCTTACAGTTTTGTGAAATTTTCGTAGTTGTGAAAATTCGCGTTGTTTGTTATGTGTTTTTTTTTTTTTTTTGCTCTTGCTTCGACGATCATTCAACAGAGTGAAGAAAATTTCTGAACGTTATCCCGAGCACGATCGTCTATGATTGTTGTGCGATAGTCACGCGGAGCAAAACAACATGTGCAGCATTCGCATTGACGAACAAACTCAAAAGACGTGACTGCGAATTTCGTTCGCGATCTGCGAGATGATGCACGCGCACGAGTACCGAAAGTGAAACTAGCGTCGCACAGAGCGTGTGCAACTGTCGCCTACGCCATTTTCATCGATACAATCAGCTCCTGCATGATAAACATGTTATTTTCGACGAGATTTTGTTTCACTTCAATCTGTCGTATTCTTCAATCGTTTGATAATATTATCAGATAAGAAATCTTCAAAGGATATATATTTCGTTCGTTTGATATAATACTCTACGAGAAGATGATATTTTATGAAGAAGAGTGGAATTTTATCAATGAATTCTCTTCTTTGTACTAAACGTATCGAGATATTCTCATCTAGAATCATTGTAAATCATTATAATTATATATTTATATTATATAACTATTTACAATAATTTAGATCAGAATATTTTATATTGTAGTTCATATTGATATAAATCATTATACGATGATATGAATCATTGCAAATCATTATATATTTATATTATACAACTATTACACGATTTACAATAATTTAGATCGGAATATTTTATATTATAATTCATATCGATATAAATAATTATACGATGATATGAATCATTGTAAATCATATAAGTCATTAGAATTTGTATGATTTCTACGATTATATTTCTGTCTGCAGAAATCGGTATTAATATTGAGAAAAATATCCGTATCCATTCGAGCAATTTTTTGAAACGCGTATATATCTATATTGCAATAGTGTTTTGTAACTGTTTATAGTGTAGTTGTCACCTTCTTTTTCCCGCGTATTTTCTTCCATCGTTTTCTCGTCAAAGTTTCATCCCCAGTGGCCATTTCGTTATAAATTGCAAAAAAAGAGAGAAAGAAATTCGGGCGTTACATACCGTCCTCTTCACTCGCGGAGTGAATTCACGCGAAAGAAAACAACGTACGTATATAGTAGCATGCACGGTGGTAGGTACTATATACGTATAAATCGAGATACGTGACCGTGAATTTCATTCGTGGCAGACGTCATCGATGTGCACACGAGATGGTGCGCGCACACGGGCACCGGAAGTGAAATTAGCGGCGCGCTGCGGCGTGTTAGCCGTGTAGTTAACGTGACGGGACACGCTCGTGGATCAAAGCTAAATCGACGCGCGGAGGACAAATAGACGGGGCATTAGCGCGTCTTCGCTGTTCAAATCACACCTTAACACGTGTCCCTCTTCGTTCGTCAGCCCCCCTTTTCCCTCTCCTCCCTCGATTACACGCCGCAATCGTCTGCACGATCTTATTGGAAACCTCTCGGAAGTTTCACCGCGGAATCTCGAAACGGCAAGTTCCACCACGCCGACGTTTCTATTTGCCGATGTATTTTTCTCTTCGGGAGGTTTCGCTCGCAAGCGAAATCCTCGATAGACAACACTTAGCGGCGAAGAAAAAGATGTTCGAATAAATTGCAGTTAGTCGCGAGTAACAAACATATTGAAATAAATCGACGGTATCTATCGAAATCGTCGTGCGTCCCTTTTTCTCACGAACTAATGTTTCATCCGCAAAATTCGAAAATGTTCCGTTTGGAGATTCAATTTCTAATAAAAGCAGAAAAGTTTTGTTGTAACCTTTTCTCTCCCGTTATGGGTAAAATCATTTATTCGTGATCGTTATATCTTTTTCATTCGTACAAAAAACTGTTACGCGTCGATCGAATTTTTCGCGGGGAAAATCAACAGAAAATCACGATGCTAAGAGTGAAACTCAATTTGGCGATAGAGATGTAAATGAGAAACAGTCGACGGAAAGAGTTCGGGGTTATTGTGTAATTATTCGTTGTTGTTTCATTGTTACGCATAGTTTTCGTTTATTTTAACCAGTCCCGCGAGCCGGAATTTATTCGCCAACCGACGTTTCTACACGATGTTATTAAATATTTCATTGGAAGAATTTCGCGTTTAATTTTCAACTCAAGTCCGCGGATTAGTGATTTTTTTCTTCTAATTTGTTAAAACATGAGTTTTACAGTTTGTTACAGATACAAAGTTATTAACCAGCTATAACATGATAAGGTAGAATTTCAGTTGAACGAAAGAACGTAATTCAGACAGAAATTTATCTCATCTGTTACTTTGAATATCTCATGTATCTTCACCTGTCATGCGTGCTCTGCTGACTTTCCAAAAATGCACGAACGTTCTATAAATTGCATCGTGCCGTCTCTCGTTAATGTCTCGACTGGGATCACGTATTACGAAAACTTTTAAATGTAAAAAATATCAAAAGTCGAAGTATTCACTATAATAGATAAAACAAATTTTCATTATTTAAATTAATAACCTGTTTCAAGTCCATCGTTGAGAAAAGGAAGTTCACGACAGTCACCGTTAAACTCCCTCCCGTTGAACAATTTTTCCCAATATTCCTGAAGGAGGGAGAAAGAAAGAAGAAGAGAAAGAAATCGATCGATACCGTGACCAATTTTTCGTACTTCGATCGTCGCCGAGCAGACGCGGCACGGAGGAGGCTGGTTTTTTTAATTCGCGCGAGGAGGCTGACAGGCGACTAAAAACCGGTGGATCGCCGCAGAGGCGCGCGGAATTGGCCCGGCGTCAACCGCGAAGCAGGTATTTTCACTGGCTCGGCGGGGGTGGGTCGAGTGAAAATAACGACGGCGAGAGCGGCGGCGGAGTCGTTAAAAGTTGAGGGGGATTAGCTCGTCGTCGTAGTTAATGCTCAAGGCTCGATTCGAGCGGCATTCGCCGATTATAAGCGTAATTCGGGCCGAGCGTCGCGTCTGTTCTTTCGCGCTCTTTCGCCCCCTCTCCTGCCCCAACCCTTCCCATTCTGCCTGGCTGCTCGTCTTCGATGGAAACAACCTGTTATCGAACTAATTGACCTGACGTTGCCGTGAAAAACGGGCTGCGTGTCGTGTTACGTTCGTGGGAACTTTTTCTTTCTTTTCCTTCTTTTTTTCTTTTTTTTTTTTTTCTTCGTTCGTTGGTACGTTCGTTCGTTCGTTCGTTTGTTTGTTTGTTTGTTTGTTTGTTTGTTTGTTCGTTTGTTCGTTCGACGAGGATATGTTATTATTGGTTAACTCTGTTAAGAGATGAAATTCGTTGAAATTTGTTGTTGTTTTTTTAATGGGTTGCTTGTAAATATATGGTTGTTGAAAATATATATGTTTGCGTGTAATGAAGTGAAATTTACGTGAGATAATTTATTAATTTATTAAACGTCGCTTAAATGGACGAATTAATAAATTAATCATCGGGAATATTGTTTGCTGTTGTACAACGATGGACTAGAAAATGTTTAACAATTGACAAGAAAATATTTTGAGAATACAGAATTATTTTCGATGAAAGCAATCTTTACCGCTAGAGTACTGTTTAATAATATGATAAAGAATGTAATATTTAGCAGATTATTCACACTTGTGCAATACATGTGTTCTACTAATTTTTTCAAAAAATCAATTTTGTTATATTACTGTCGTGATTTCAAGGAATTTCTATCTCTCGATAACACATTACTAGCTTTGAAAAATAAATGTTACTCGCATCGGTACACTTTACGATAACTCCAATGAAAATTGAAATCACAAAGTAGAATCGACAATAAGTTTATAATTTATAATTGCACAAATACAAATTAAATATATATAAATTGTAACATTGCAAGTTTCGTCAAGAACAACCAAGCGTCCACGATCGTTCGAAACGTTCTAACTATATCTGTTCGTATGACGAACTATTAATATTTTCACAAATGAATTTTACTCTGACTCGAGTAAAAGTTAAAATTACAGAGAACAGATAATTAATAATAATTTTGTAATTTATAATTTTACAAACGCAAATTAGATGTAATATAAATTACAACTTTCTACCATAAGTTCACTATAAATTCCATCGAAAACAATCGAGTGTCCATGTATTTTTAATATATATATATTTCAATACAATCGAAACGTTCCATTTCTGGAAAAATCTGCCAATTTGGCAAACGCGCGAGCCGCTGAACTCCCGAGTTGTCCTCGAATTCGAGATTGCGAGATCGCAGGACGATCAAAAATTTGGAGGAGCGTAAGACAAAACACGGCTGACGATTCGCAGAAGGATTATTACGACCGCGAGAGGAGCATTAGCGCGGCGTATAGAATGGAGGACGGAACACGGGACACGGTTGGAAAGGGCCCCGGTTGAAACGCAATTTAATGCAATTTCTCGTTTAGTCGGAACTTTTAAAGTTGTTAGCGGCAGGTTGAGTGGCCCTTTCTCGTTTCCGTGATGCACGCATACGCGTTGCCAGCCTCTCTCCGCCCGCGAACCTCTCGCCAAGTGTTCCCATTGTTCTCAACAGAGTTCGAGGTTAAACTTTTCAGGCTGAGTTGAATCCCGTGATTTCCTTCGCTCCATTGCGTTCCCTATTTTTGGTAATAGAATAAATCCTCTCTCCCTTGCTAAATATGTTACCCACGGCGCGATTTATATTTCAGTTATTTTCGTCGTCCTTGTTCGCGCATTGTCTCGTTTCATCTCTGTCATCGTCTTTATTTGCCTGATGATATTCTTAAAATAATATTTTTTAATATATTTTAATATATTTTTGTCATTCGTTGACGTTGTATCACACCTGATATTGTTATTTTATTTCAATCCCATTGAATCGCAGTAACAAGTATGCCAAAACAGATACACCAAAAAAATACCAAAAGATAATGCAAAAATAACACTTGTTGGCTCTGTATGTTTTTCATTCGTTTATTAAAATACTAAGCAATATTAATGTAAAAATAATATTAACTTCACTCCAGAGAATCCTAGGAAAAATATTTATACATTGAATATTTGATGTTTTATTCACACTCATTTAATTTTATTATTTTGTTTACTCATTTTTAAAAAAAGAATTTTCTCTCACTGTCAATCTTGACTTGATACTAAAACCATCGACGATTGAAGCATAAAATTTCCTCAAACACGGTTGCTGCGTATAAAATTTCTAAAATTTCTAGAATTGGAAAAATTCGCTAGTGTTAAGTCGAACTTGGACTAAATATCTTTAATTTGCATTCGAAACGAGTTAGACAAACAGCGCCGCGAAATCCACCTCTCGACTCTTCCTCTATCTCGAAATTTTCGTGGAATTTGACTTTCACGTCCCACGTCCTTCGGTGGAGAAAGTTCGAACGATGTCTAAACTCTTGCGAGTTTCGTTATCTTTGCGTTTTTTTTTCTTTTTTTTCTTTTTTTTTTTTTGCGCCAGGATATCGAAGATATCTTAGGAGCACTTCGAGATTGAATCGAGGGTTCCGTGCTAGCGTGCAGAAGCTTGAAATTCTTTCGACGGAACCAGCGCACGGAAACTTCTCGCGATGGCGTGCTTCCCTGCCCGAGACTAGACGAGACTAAATCGTCATTTGACAAGAAAAAAAAAAGAAGAAGAAGAAGAAGAAGAAGAAGAAAAGAAAAAAGAGGGGAAAGAAAAGGGAATAATTCACTTCGCCGCAGTCAAGAGGTTACGAGCAAGGAGTTTAGATTCATTATGAAGTTCCGCGACTTAAATGAGATAGTTGCTACGAAAAAAAGGCAGCCAAAGAGTTGCCTAAGGAGGTTAATTCCAGGTTGCTGCTGAATGAACGAATGAATAATTTTAGCCTAACGGTGCTGGCCTAAAATTCCACTTGACAATAATTCGACACGATTTCTTTCATTAAAAAGATACAACCTAAGAGAGATTCTACCCAATTGACGAACCACGGAATTTTTACTATTCGAAAGATGTAATTTACGTTTAATTGTAATAAGGCACAAGTTCTATTATTGGTACAATAACAGAAATGCTGCGATCTGAAATTAATCGAATTTCTTTAATATTATACCGGAAGAAATTGTTATAATTTATAATTTATAAATTTCCATAGCGAAGGAATTGTGAAGTATTTAAAGACCCTGGATGCAGCTGGGAAGGAGAGAAGGAGTGTGTGAGAGAAAGTGAGAAGAAAAAGGCGATTGCGTTCCGTCTCGGAGTCACTGCCTAAACTCATCATCAGTGGGGCTGATGGCAGCGACTGCTTACCCCAGACGCTTGTGTCGTAGCTACCAGCTAGACTTGTCGGTGCACGCATCCTGGCGGTGTTGCCGCCTAGCGGTGTTGCCGCACTTTGCTTTGTTTAAACGTCGGAGATCGGCAGGACCTCGACGCTAGGCGCGCAGCCTAGTTGCGGCTTGTGCCAGTCGAGTGTTCGAAACTCGTAGTCGAGGAATCGTAGGGCCGCTACAGCCAATGATATGATCAAACAGTCATTAATAATTTTGCATACGCGCCAAAAAAGTTTTGAAAACTCTCGAAAAATCTTTGAAAAGCTAGATTTGCTTAGCTTTTATAAAAAAGGAAAAAAATTTACTTGATAAGGGATTCGTCGTACTTTATATTTTATTATATCTACATCCTTCTCGCTTGTTGTAACTACCCGCGCGCTAGGCTGGCCCCCGATCGCCCCCTCCCCTAGCGGTGTTGCCGCACTTTGCTTTGTTTAAACGTCGATCAGTAGAACCTCGACGCTAGGCGCGCAGCCACTTGCGGCTTGTGTTAGTCAATGTTCGAAACTCGTAGTTGAGGAATCCTAGGCCGCTACATATTTATATTTATATTTATATATATATTGGTTAGGAAGGTAAAGGATGTTGGATGGACAAATGGACTTTGGGGTCGTGAAAGAGAGAGAGAATAGAGCGTTATAGAATAGGGCCGCTACACACACATAGTTTTTGATTTTTCGCATAATTTATAAATTTATAAATTTGTATGGTTTTCGATTTTTCAAAAATGTTCAATCGTCATTTAAATTTAATAAATTTTAATAAATTAAAAATTATATGCATGCACGAGTTTGAATAATAATTAAATGTTAATTATTATTTAAATTTATGCATGCACATATAATTTTTAACTTTTGAGCACATAGATATACATAATTTTTAATTCCTGAATTTATATAATTAACGTATATAACATTATTCAGAAATGAATGAAACTCTAACCTGAAGAGAGGACTGTCTGTTTTTTGATTTCTCATAGAAATCGTCTCGTCAACCGCGGATCGCTAGGCATATCCGGAAACGGCACAATGTTTCCTCTCTCGACAAAAGAATCGCGACGTAACAGAGACAGTGACAGAATTACTGAAAGTGTCACCGTCGGCCGGTTTCGCCATCGAGCACCCATTTTCGCAGGAAAAACCGAGAAAGGGACCGTTGGACCGATCCCCGCCGGTTTAGCAGCGCGCAGAGACAAAAGCGGAACACGTACCCTTCAAAGTACGATCTCGATGATCGTTCAAACAGCGACGTGGTTTTGTCGTGAACCGATCCGAAAGGCAGCAGCCAGTGTGTGATGCACGTTAGCTGTGACGAGTCGCAACGAAAGGTGTGTCGGCATCGGTGGTCGCGAGTAAATTGAAACAACGCCGTTATTCGTAATTCAACGCAGGAGGAGCGCCACCGGAGCGTCGATCCCGCGGGAGATGTTACCTCTTTGAGCACGGTTTCCCTCGGTCCCGTCTGCTCTTTGTCAGGCTCTTCCCTCTAGCGTTTCTTTTTTTTCTTTCTTTTTTTTTTTTTTTTTTTAACCCGCCCGCCGACATTAACTTCGGATAATTCGAAGGGGTATGTCCCCCTCTGAAGGCCATCGATTCGATCGGGGAACGTTTCAGGACAGCGCAAGTCGCGTGCAGTTTTTACATTTTCGCTTTGTTACATTTCGCTCCTCGTTTATCTGTTTTACATGTTTTACAGTGACGTTTATTCACCGTGGTATTCGCTATTAAATCGATAGGCTGTAACGACGATTGAATAATTCGCGAATTGAATAATTCTTGCCTTTTGGACTCCGTACAACTTCCACACGCGCGGAGAGAGTTCTTTTGTTTCTTTCGAAAGGGGAGAATGAAACGCCCGCCGCGTTCCTAATTTTTCTCGTTGTTCCCGCTTTCCAGCGTTGTTCCATTACCGAACGCCGTGACTGCGAACGAAGTAACAACTCGATCGTAAGAATTCGATATGAACTTCAGCCGGCGGTTCGTCATAAAACGCGGGGTGCGCCTCTCGCGAACGTTCAATTGCGTTCCTGCCTCTCTTCGACACTTCGATTCACGTCTGTCCCTTTGTGAGTGCTAACAAAGACCGTCGGCTGCCGCGACGTTTCAGCCATGTCACTTTTGCACAACGACGCACAACGGGGCCTTTTAATTCGTCGAACTCGATAAACACGTTTCAACCCCGATCGCGTTGAGCACTCGAGAAATCTTTATCGAGAGAGGTGTACTCTCCCCCAGCTACGGCCAGGCGCAACGAGCAGAATAAATTTCTCGGTAATCCGACCAATCGAGGAGCTTTATGGGAAATGTATGCAATGCAGTATGCGATGCAGTGGAACTTCGTTTGCGGCAACTTGCGCGAGCTTTTGTACGGTGAAGGGCGTAGCTGCGAATTCGCGACGACAATGAAACATTGTCGATAATTTCAGCTGGCATAACGTCGTAGGAAAGGATCGTCTGACGATCCATTCTGCCCTCGTATCGAAGCGTGACGATCTTCCACTTTGACAGTTATCGGTTTGCACTTTTCGCGGGTGCTTCTTCTCTCGGAAATTGCGAGAATTCAAACGTTGCAAATTTTTTTTTTTTTTCTCACAATTAAATCTATCGTGGTCTTGAAGGCTGAAGTTTCATTTCCACAGCGAGCCATTAAAACTTGTTGCGCGATCTTTTTCAGATGAGCGAAACTAAGCTGAGATTTTGAATTTTTGTCGCTTAATCTTTATATACGACGTTCTTGCTCATATAAATAGATTCAGCGAGAGTTCATCCAATACTAGACTTTGAATTGACTTTTAATACGCATCTGAATTTTCTGTGCTTCTGTGTAATCAGAAATCAATATTAATTTTGACAAGTATTTTGAAAAATACGTGAAATATGTGAAAAAAGAAAATCTGAGATCCGCCATTGGGTTTGTTTGTTTCAGTGTTAGTTGACTAAAATTTGTATAGTTAATAAATGGAACTCTACTTGAGCGCATAAAATACACATACATAATTGCGCGAGTGGAAAGATTTCAATTCCGATCGCTTCTTTCTGCATTCAAATAATATTTACAGAATAATTTGTAACAGTTTAATTCTTTGACTGGGGAAATTATAATGTCTATGGAATACATAATCACATGATATAATGTATGAGCCACTCGGAAACATCATTGATCGACTGAATTGAAATTTAAGGATCGAATTCTTCAACTTCGTGCAACGAATAAATTTATCAAAGTAAATCGTTTATTTATTTTTTTTAATTTGGACATTTGAGAGTAAGATAACAGAGATTGGAGTTGACTGTTTGTCATAATTTCTCAACGGCTCATACGTACATATATACGTAAACGAAAGACTGTAAACGAGAGTTTCTCAATTGTCATTGAAAAAGAAAAAAACCCTCTTTGAAAATTTCGCAACGTCGAAAGGAAATAATCATTTGTCATCCGATGTCATCGGCGGGCTTATGTTTTATTTGTCACTCCATTACGAGCGCTGACGCGGTGAAAATTGTTCAAAACATTCGACGGGGAACAACAAGAGAGAAAGAGAATGAAAGAAACACGGGAAGTGTGAGGGCCGTGTCAGCTCGGACAGCCCTTTAAATCGAATTTAACGATCAAATTGCTCTTTACCGCCCGCTCACAACTGGCTGATATTGTTAATTACTTGTTTGTCACGATGTCCGTTGCTAAACAGACACGCCGGTAAATTGCATGTGACATCTACGTAATTCTAAACGTACACAACCGGAGGGGGGGGAGCGAAAAAAAAAGGCAAGCTTTGTCCACGATCGCGATCGATGATGGCGTTGGTATACCATGCGTGAAACCTCGAACGGAATGGCGTATAATTTCCAACAATGTTGTTACAACCAACATGAACGCGCAAGTTTGATCGTTTGATTGATAGATTTGACAGTAGGAATTATAATATATTACTTAAAAATTCCTTTAGAGGGGTACGTCGAGAGTATGCTTCTGTTGGAAATATTAAATTAACAAATAAATTAGCTGAATTCTATTTTTAATAAAGCAATATAGGAATTATAATTTACGAAATTCCTTTACAGATGCATTGAAAGTATTAGATGAAGCAAATCTTTTCATTTTTACTTCGAACAATGTTGACGAAACAAACAGGTTGAACAAAGTTTGACAGAGTTTGATCGATAATAGAAGAAATCATAATTTACGAAATCCCTTGAGACGATGTTTTTGTCAAAAATCCCTACATTTTCATTCGTCGAAGGGAGAAAAAGAAGTTAGTTGATCCTCGATTTAATGGTTGAATAATTATTATTATTTGCGACTGTCGTCCTTCATTTATTCGGCAAGGAAAATTCAACCCGGCGGATTTTCGTTTTTATCATCTGACGTGCTACTGCGACACGGACTTGCGGACTGTGCGGCGTAAGTTCGCAATTTCTACGGGGATAAAAAATTAACCTCGTAAACTGCAATCCCGCGGTGGAACATGGAGCACCTGTCCGCAGTCGCCATTTTGAATTTGCCGACAATTCAGCGAGCAATACGTTGAACATGTTACGCGAGCCATCGCGCGCCTCGATATTCGCGAATTTCATCCGCTGCCTCGCTGCCAGCCAGAAGACATTAAAGCCAGACGCGATGTATCACGTTATCCGCGGAGTAATGGATGCAACCCCCGTGCGGCAATAACAACGACAGCTTCGCGAAATTAGCGTTCGGTGTATGTGCAGCGAGTTTAGCTCCGTCCTCCGACGACGGCGAGCCAACTGCAAGAAACTGCCACGAACTGCCGACGAGGAAGAAGATTCCAACGATAAACGCGCGGTGCATCTGCTTCTTGAGATTTATTCGGTGG
>KQ435706.1:588275-601336 GCA_001276565.1 Melipona quadrifasciata
TTTACATTTTTCTCGTCGACTCGAAGCTTTCGCGGATTATCTGGCAGAGCGCCATCTAGAATCGCACATTGTTGATAATTCTCTCCCGCTCGCTTCGGGACCTCCTTTGTGAAAAAAATGCTCGTTCCTCGCAGTTGCGAACGATTATCGAGCATTGAAATTAAACTTCGATGCGTTTTGATGATAATTTCAGTTGAGAAGTCGATCAAGAAAAGATTTCTCGCTGATTGCGGATTGTTCAGTGTTTCCCTCGTTATTCCGAGATCAACGTCAATTTTCAATTCTCGGTTAGTTTTCCGCTTGCTAATTGATATTAATCGGATGACGCCAGTCAGGTTCGAATTCACATATTAATTTTGACCAGAATTGGGCAGTAATCAATTATGTACTTTGTAGTCATTTCTGTAATTAGCTACTGAATGGTAATCAGAGTAATCGCAGTCATTTAATCAATTCATCACTGTTGAAATAAATCGGTAATCTCGATTGATTTTTGTAATTAATTAATCGGTAATTTTGAAATCGTTGAGTGATTGGTTTACATTTTGTTGCGATCTGTAACGTGTTGTTTGTTCAAACGTGTCAATCACGTAGGTTGTGCTATTCAGTATAACAAAGTTTGAGTAATAGTCCCGCTAGTAAACCAAAGCTAATGAGAGTATTTGCGCGTAATAATATCTTCTTTCGTTGAATTTAGAATAATTTGTTAAAGTTTACAATCCGCCGACATATTTTTGGTACAAGTGCGAGTGAATCTGAAAATGTTGATCATTCGGCAAGTTTGTTGTTAAAGATGGAAGATGACCCGAAGATGATCTAATATCGGGCTATCGTTTCCTTCGCCTTATAACCTCAGTCGCCGTTATCATCAACTCTATCGATACTCCTGATAAAAAAAAAAATTGAATTTATTGTCCTAAGAAACTCGCGTGAATTTTGCTTTTCGCTTCGAATTTAAATCGTCCGCATAAAAGAATTCAGCGTGAAATTGGAAACGAAATTGTCAGAGTATTGTTTTCCAAAAATATGATACATTTTGTTTGATTACCTGTAAAATACAAACTGGCCAAGGAAATTAATTGTCAAACAATTGGAACGGTTTCTGTATATTGCACGCTCGATTATGACGATATAAATCGAAATAGAGCCCGAAACTGAAAATTAGAAGGTGAAATTGTTATTCTTGTCGGGGATTAACAAGCTTCTATGATTGTTCTGCGAACAATTTGGGATTAAACGCGAAAGAGGAGCGAGAAATGGACGAAAATAAGTTTAATAGCGTTGGTATATTGCCACTATATGGGGCACAAAGAAGCACGGCCTTCCCTTCCCTTTTTGCAGCTGTCGTTTATGAGCAAAATCCCGACTAACGATAACACGAGCCACCCGTATAGCCGGAGACTGGGAGTTAATACGTTTGTCTATGACAGAGAAGGATCCTGAATTTGAATCTCTCCAGAGCGGAGAGAGTCTCTTTGTCTCTGCTCACCCGCGTACATTGTAACGTCGCTATCAAGCTTCTGCAAGCTCCTGAAAGTAGCGAGATTCCCAATTTTTCTCAACGAAACGAATTTCTTTTCAATTCTCAGCTGGATTGCAATTCGATATTTTCGAGTTTTCCGAGGTATCGTGATTAAAAATTTTAAACAATTTTTCAATTGCCATTCGACGTTTTCGAGTTTCTAAAAGCTTGATCGTTACTACTTTGTCTTCGTCGTCTTGAGATATTTTTTATATGTAATTTTCAATATTTCGCGCGCGTAATAAAATTCTGAAATCTTAATTTTACCACATAACATATCGATACCTCGTGAATTCTTTGTTATGTGAAATGTAACGTTTCCATGTATATGTTTGTATTCTGCAATCAAACAAAATTTTTACGAAACGAAGACCAAATAAATTATAATATACGAGCAGGGTCTTCGAGTTTGTTGATTACGAAATTAAAATTGATCGATGACGGAGAATTGTATTTTATTAAAATATTATAGAATTGCATAATATAAATAATTCTCAGATAGACAGGCCTTAAGGAGAATTTTATTCAGACAGTCTTCCAATAAAATCGCGAGAAAATTTCGAAACGAGAATGACAGAGATTTCCGAGGAAAACAAATGAATTAAAGCCGACAAACAGAATTTTTAAATACGCTGGGAGGGAGAAATGAACGTAACAAAAATCCAATACAAATCGAATAAAAATTCATTACAAAAAATTGATTAAACGACCTCTCTTGTCCGTAAAACTAGAATCACTATGTTCGCGGAATAAATAGATTAAAATGATCAAACAGAATTCCCGAAGTAAATTGAATGGAATAAATAAAATTTTGCATGTACGTAGCAGAAATTCGTTGTATGCTTACATAAGCTTGATGAAAACAAAAATCGGATTAAACCATCTTCTCGCCTGAAAAAATCAAATTAACCCCGTTCGAGAGCTAAATAGGTAGATTAAGTGAAATAAAACGGAGTTTCCTAAAAGATTGTTGAATCGATCGAACGTTGAACATCGATCGAATGAAAGTTCGTTGGAAATATTTTAAAAAAAACGATAAATCAGTCGCAGAAATTACCATATTTACTGACTATGAAGATCGTGATCAAAAATTGAACACGATAAACTGGATTTTTTATAGTAAAAATTCCACACGGGTCAAAGGGCAATTTTTTATAAACGTATTTTGATAAAACATCTTTTATGAAACATTATTATAAATATATTAGCAAAGGAAAATCTGATATTAGCATTACTGAAGAAATGTAAAAGTATTCTAGTTAATCGAAGTATCTTTGCCGCTTATTATAATGTTTTCATTACAGAAAATAAATTCAACTGAGGAAAGAAAATCTTTAAGTAAGTTAAACGGTGCGAAGAATTTTCTGCAAACGATATGAAAATTTAGTTTTTCGATAAATATATTAATAAAAGCGATAACGTTTGAAGGAATTTATTTATTACACCGTACTAATACCATTTATTTAAAAAAATTGCCGAAAAGAAATGATTTTTCCTATCGCGCCTACATTTTTTGCGATAGGGAAATTTCGAGCAACAAATAGAGAACGTGCAATTATAGAGAACGGTATTCGTATAGCGAAATATTTCATTCGGCGTGACATCAACAAACCGCAGGTAGCCGAATGGCTGGCATTCATCGCAGACGAGTGGGGCTTGCCCCTCGTCCGAAGTAACCTCGAACACGAAACATTTAGTCGATCGCGACGCGTTCTAAGTGACGGACAAGCGATATTCTGTTTTGCCGATATTGGCGTCAATCGGGAACATTTCGGTTAAACGACGCAAAACAACAGCCCGGTCGATCTGCTGCCAGTACGATGAATATTTTCAACGTGTGTTACGAACGAGAGTGACGCGGCACGAAGCAAATGCTAAATGAAGAGAATGGAGATCGCTAGATAAGTGAATTGATAGTTAAACATAACCTAGCATTGATGTACAATATTAACTGATCTTTCGTACTTTGTGCGTCGTTTCAATGCTTTTGCGTAAAATAGGAGGTTAGAAAGAACAAAGGTTAGAAAATAGAAGGTTAGAAAGAACGAAGATTAGAAAATAAAAGGTTAGAAAGAACGAAAGTTAGGAATAACGAAGGTTAGAAAATAGAATATTAGGAAGAACGAATGTTAGAAAATTATGGAAGGTTAAATAGAAGGCACGTAACTTTGAAGGTTATCTATTGTACAGCGGAAAGTATACATTACATATAATGCGTATTGGTACATATTATTTCTCAATGAAGCGTTTTCTTATCAAATTACAATTTTGTAGTATTAAATTTAATGTGGTATACTATATAATATATACTTATATTACTGTATATATATTATACTATCACACACTATTATGTGTAATACAATATATTATAATTAATTAATACTTGGAATTGATTAAATGACGTATAAATGCTATAATAAGTACAATGATGTAATATTGTTTGGTAATTACTGTACACTGAATACATTTCCTTAATTTTATTGTCAATTCGAAATGTTAATATAATATTACAGAGCGTTAATTTTCTTTACTTCGATAGATATTTGACGAATAAATTTCTAAAGAAAACACAATTTGAAACGGATTTGGAAACATTTCTCTAAAAACTATATATATATATGTCTTAATCTTTTTTTGCACAATAAATATTTTACAACTTCCACACTTTTGTTAAAACTTTCCAATGAGACGCATTTGACGAATCTTTGGAGCACACTGTGTTCCTAATGTTTGAACACTAAAATGCGGGCCTCTGTAGGCAAATGAACGTTTACACGCACTCACGTGAATTCAATGAAAACTACCCCTTTGCCAGAACGCATTAACAGCTATCCAAAATTACGGCGCGTGGCATAATACATGCGTGTTTAGCAGCAAGAAATCGCGAGGCAAGAAATCGTGAGACACACGCCTCGCACCTCCTTGTACGCATCGCACATATATACTCGCATCTTGTTTCGTTTCTTGATCAAACGACCTGCTGACAAAGGCAACGCGGGGGCGCAGCGGAACGAAACGAAATGAAACGACGACGCGAGTGGAGCTCTCTCTCGCGACTTGCACGGCCGCGTGGTTGACAGTTCGCGAGGCTAGGGTAAACGTTCGACGCCGGATGTTATTCAATTTCGCATTCATTACGCGGAAAACAAGGACGCTGCTTCTCGCGATCGCTTCGGGCGTTGCTGGTTCGTTAAAGCGTTCTCGCTCGCTGGCTCGGTACATCTCTCTCGCCGCGTTTGCGCGCCCCTGCTCCCGCCTGTATTCGTTCGACCACATCGTACGTACGTATTCCAAATCTCGCATACTCGGTGTCTCGCGCGACTCGATCCTGCCTGCGAGCTTGTAAGAAAGAAGGGAAGAAGTTGACGCGGAAATTTCGCTGGAACCTGGAGAAGGCAGAAGAAATAGAGGAGACGGATAGAGGGATGGAAACTACAGAAATTTATGGTTAAATCCGATATGAAAGTATCTCAGGATTCCCGAGATTTTTGGGATTCTTGACTTATAAGATTGTAAAGGATAGAATAGAAATATAAATATGTGACAAGCGTAATATTTTCTTTGACATTTTTGTGTAGAAAAGCCAGTCTTTCGACATACTCTGACAGCAATCCCGAAATTTTCCGAAAATTTTCGTACAATCTCTCATTTGATCCGATCCCAAAATAAATTTCATATAATTTACAATGAACGATACATTACACTCGTCGTATACTTTATTCACTCCGCAAAAGTTTGGGTGTGTAAAATACACGCGCGTTCTAATGTGATACTGATTCGCTCAGAGTATTTTAATTCTATAAATTTTATATAGAAAATAAACACGTGAAATGTGTGCATTTCAGTAAATTGTATTTTGGTAAGATATAATTGCGAAAATGGATATATACGTGAAAATATGAAATGCAAAATGAAACTGGAAACTTCTGGCCAATAGTGCACACTCAAAAAGTTTCTTTTTAACTCGAACAATCCGTCTTTGATACGCATGGAAATATTCTACATACAAATCATTACACTTTGAACGATAATAAAGACGCATTATTAATTAATCAATTAAACAGAGTTATTTCATTAAAATCATAAATCAATCGTTTTCTTTCGGCAGTCAGAAAATATCTAATAGTTGTTCCAGTGTTAAATGTCACAGATACTTGTCGCAATACTTTCGCGAGCCGATACTCTGACTTTTCGTTGTTTCGTAGTTTCTCACTGCTACAGCTTGCAGTCAGTCGAGTCTTGCGAAACACCTTGTATAGCGAAACGCACACAGACGCGTTGCCGATGGAGTAGGATGAAAAGCGCGGACGCGAAGACAACGACGGAAGAAGGGGAGAAACGCAGGCGAGTCGCGGCGGTTCAAACAAACACGAATCGCGCGAACGATGCGCGTGCTAATATTGATGTTTGCGTGCGCAAACACAAGCCCGCTGACGTTATTCGAGGCGGAGCGGATGCGTTCTCAAACACGTTCGAACACGGGGACACGTATGAGGGTGGACAAGTTGAATATGGGCTGGGGGATAGTTTGAGTAATAGTTTGCGGGGCTTGAGTCCGAGGGTGGAACGGAATTTTGAAGGAAGGGATCGTTTTGCGGATGTGAAGGGTTCGAGAAGACCCGCGGACATGAACCGGCAAATAATTAAATATCCTGGGTATGTAGTTGGGTGGCGAAGAATAGTCGCGAAGATGTTGCTTTTTAGCTGTTTCTTCTTCCGGTTTGACATGGTTGTTTCGTGTGTGACTGTGTCGTCACTTGTCGACAGTGACGTTTCCCAACGTGCGCGATAAACTTTAATTCTCGAAAAAGTTAATTAAGAAAAATACATCAACTCTCTCCTAGATTTTGCACAGTTAAACAAATTGTCAATTTCGCTTGACGAAGTTGGACGAGTTACGAGTTACGAGCTACCAGTAACAAAACTCTTCTCCGCAGAGTGAATGAAGTAATAAATTTGATAACAGAGTAAATAAAATCCCAAACGATTGAATTTTAATGGCAGCCTAGCCATCTCTGATTATTCTGCTCGACGTGGATTTTAAAAATTACAAGCGCCAGTAATTCTCTAAAAATTCCCAAAGGTGCCGACGCGAGCGTAGAATCTCGCGTCTCGCCAGAGATATACACTTGTCGCGAATTTATTTGGAAGGATAAAAATGTAAAACGCCGGTCGGACTCGTTGTCAGAGGGGAACGGCGTTGAATTAAAGATATATTCCATCAGCTAGCATTTCAATTACTACCTCAGAGTCAAGTCAACGTGCTCAAAATACAATGTCTCGGCAAACAATGCCCCATTGAAAACGCCAACAGATATATATATATATAACATATGTACACACCTTTCTTCGAGAATGGAACGAGATCGTACGCGTGTATGTACACGCTCACACAAGCAACGATCAATCTTCTTAAGAACCGCGTGAAACACGTGACGCGATACTCGATACAGAGGCGCACGCTTAGTACAGAGCGACAATAGTTGAACGAATAACGTGAAATGCGACGAGCACGATGATAATGATACCATCGACGTGACGCAGATAGTCCTCATTCAGATGCAAAAATGGGCCGAGTTTCGCGAGCAAATGTAAAAGGATCGCGTCGCGCAACGAGTATTTTTTCAAAGATTTTTCTTCTTCTTTCCTCTTCGAAATCGCTGGACAAAATGGGAAATATTCTGTACGAAATATGTCACGGGAAAAACTTCGGCTAGTTTAAATCTGGGGATCTCGTATCTTTCAGATCAAAACCCCTAAATGATTTTGATTTTGATTTTTTCTCAGATTTGTTTTCCTTCCTTTTTAAATTGGGCTTCGTATCGTCGCAGGAGCAGGGAATGTTTTTGCATCGTTGGGAAAATTGGGAAAATTGGACGAATTCAAATTTAGAGAGACGAATATCTTTTAGATATTTCTAAATTCGTATTATTGGAAATATTTCGCATCGAACGGAAAATATTTTGTGCCATTGGAAAAATCGGGGAAATCTGACGAATTTAAATTTGGAGATGTGTCCTTTTGGAATTGATGTTTCTTAGTGTTAGGTGGATAAGAATATTTTGTATCGTTAAGTTGGATAATCTTGGCGAATTTAAATTTAAGAAATTCTATATTTTCGAAAAACGAGCATTATGTCGTTAGAAACATGGTGAATGTTTCCTTTTTGCATTCGAGAAATTGGAAATGTACATTTTGGCGAATTTATATGGATTTAAGGATTCTGGATGGGTTTAGAAAAATTATTGGTCCCGTTGGAACATTTATCGATTGTGAATTAATAGTTTGCGTTTGAAGAGAATTTACGTTTGTTAAACATTTATCGTAGTTATTACATATTTTAGGAAAAGGATCGTTATGCGCGACTGTAAAAACATATATTTACATTTCCACGTATAATTTTTGACATTTCATATTTATTGCGTCGTTCAATACGCACTTTGTCTTCCCTTTTTCATTTTATTTTTACAATATTTATTGCGTCAATTCTCATACTCGCGTTGAGAGTGAGATGAAACGAACGATGCAGCGAATAAACGTAGCGTTAAAAGCGGATAGTGGAATGAAAGAAACGCATAAATTTGATCGATAAATTTTTCACGAAACAACATATCGAAGCGTCAGTAATTGCGCCATTAACTGCAACCGCAGATACTTTTATTTACCAACCTCTTCGAGAACGAATTTATTAAGCCCAGAAAATTGTTGTTTCGAAGTACTTTTGAAGTACTTTTGCCATCGCGAAAATATTTCATTACGATAATTCTCGCATTGTATTTTTTGAAATCGAAGGAACTCTGAATACATGCAAACACACCTGCCGTGAATCAAACTAAATTGCATCGTTTCTGAATTTTTCTGAATTTTACCGTCGTTTGTTCAATTTCGTCATTAGTTCAAAATCATCGTTCCGCCGTTCTCGCAGATCCTTTCAAAATTAATTAAATTAAACTATTGATTCAATTTTACTGTTAATTCGAAATTTTTCAAGCTGTTCGTTCAAATTCTAAATGCTCAGTCGACAATACCGTACAGAACGAGAACGTGACATATTTTTAAATCGATTTTCTAAACTGTTCTCTAATTTATATCATTCTGAAGCATGAAGCCTCTACTTTGACAATGCCGAGTTTGTCTTTCTCAGGAATGTTTTTACTGCGGGTGGAAAAGCAAGGATGCCTTTACACTCGAAAATAATGGAAATTCAAACGTCTTTGGAAATGTAGAAAAATATTTTTCACAACTTGATACACGGTGATCTCGAAGATTGAAATTTCCCCTTCAGAATGAAAAGAGAACCTCAAAGCTTGTTATACGACTCTTCTCGCCGTTTTATTAAACTTTGCGTACGAGAATTAAACTTCTCGCCACCACGGACGAGATATCCCCCTTCGTAACACCGTAACGCGTTTCTGCGTTGCCACCGACGAGTTATCCCGCTCCTGCGCCGGTGGCGAGATATCGGTTAAACATCCCGAATTTCTGTCGTTCGGAATTCAATAAGACGTCGAACAAGAATCGTACAACAAGTTTCAAGAGATCGTTGCGAAGAAAAAAGATTTCAATCCTCGGGAGAGGATCGCGAAGGATCCAGCGACGAGAACAATTTTTCAACAATTTTTCAGAGAGCTTTTACAACTTCCGCGAACAAGTATGGAAAAAAAAGAAGAATTTTATTTACCTTCGCTTACTGTTACACACGCGCGCGAGTTCTTTGGAGTGCGACATTCTTTTTAATTTAATAAACTCACTCTTCACGATTTTCCACGAACAAACTACGATTTTCTACGAACATGACTAAAGCTAAAAATCTGAAATGAAATTTCCGCTCGTGAGGAAAAAGCAGAGACTCCTTCGAAAATTGAAAATGAAAATTGAAAATTCTGAAACAAACGGCGTGAACGATCGTGCCAGTCGAAATCTGACGAATTGCCAAAGTAGGTCCCTTGGTTCTACTTGTAATTCCACCGTTTTCGCGAAAGCGTGAAGTTTCATCGGTCTTTTCCTCCGTTTGATTTCGGAGGAGCATCGCGAACGTACGGCGGTTCCTAAGCCTGTGGCGAACGGGAAGCGATCGATGCCAGGGGGGTTTGCCAGGTTCCGGAGGCGGTTGGCCGTAGTTTCGCTTCGGGTGACGTGCGATCCGGGGCCAACACGCTCGAGGTAAGGATAAAGCAATTAGCGCTCAACTGCAACTTTTCGCCCCTTATTTCGCCCCGGCGGGGCGGGTTGCGCAACGCGAGAATTACGGAACATGCGTCGAATATTTCGTAACGCGTTAAGCCGAGAAGAGGCGAGAACTCCGGAGAGAATTTTATCACGTGGCCCCCTCGGCTTCCTCGGACCTCGCAGGGCAAAAAGGGGAAGAGGATCCTCCAACGTTTATTGGGTTACTTTAACGAGAATCAACGCGTTTCATCTGGATGAAGAGCGAGCTGTAGGCCCCTCTGTATGGAGGGGGAGGAGCGAAAAGTAATTAGGACTTAGGTGTATCTTATTTCTTTTTTTCTGTCAGCGCTAATGGGACGGGTGATTTAGGCCACGTTTTTTCCCCCCGTCCTCCCTCGAAGGGAGAGAGTGAGTTACATTTTCGTCCGACGTTGCGACTCTTTCGTTGGAATATCGTTACGTAGGATGGTGAGAGGAAAGAAGAGAGAAAAAAAAAAGAAAAGAAAAGAGAGGAAAAAATAAAAATGGCAGGGAAGGAGGTAATAGAGGAATTTCGTTCACGAGCGGCGGGAAAGAATGTGCTCGTGTTGGATTGCCTTCGCTTGGAAATTACTCGTGTTTTAAACGAGAATGGAAGAGGCGGAGAAATTTTACTTTCTGCGGACGTGAAAGTATAACGTCAAGTTACGTTATGCCAACAGCGAGCCTCCGCGGTGGAATGGCTTTTAGTTCGTACGTGGTGTTACATTTAAAACACTCGCTGGCGACCCTTTACCACGTAGCGACCAATGCAGTTGCCAAGTCGATTGAAAGCAATTACTTCATTTAGGAATTTCTATCTATTAGACGAAATTGTGTAGTTGGACATTTTATATCGTCCCCGGGAAGTGAGAAAGTTTGGAATGCTTAGAGTATAACGATATGTTTGAAACACCAACTTGCAATAATTACAATGTTACAAGATAACTTCGTTTGGAAACTTGTACGAAATGGACAAAGTTGCATAATTGGAATTTTACATGGCATAGAGATTCAAAAACTTGGAAGATTTAGTATCAAGAATTCGTTGTTCGAAATTTAGCAATCTAAGTTTTTATACAAATTCACGTGGATTAAATATTGCGAATGAATTCTTGGTATCGTCGTTGTCAGACAGTGTCAATTTGGTTCACTATATTTCAGACACCGACTTGTACTACTTAGAATTCGACTCGTACAATTACCAAACGACCTCACCAAAAAAAAAAAAAAAAAAAAAAAAATCTGTCATTTAAATAACGAAATCTGATATTTAAATATCCGAAAAATTCGTTGTCCTTACGTGAAATAAACGCTGTGAGTAAATTCTTCGTATCGTCCTGATGCCCGATCAGGTTCACTCTATTTCAAGCCCGACGTTTCGAGAAAACAGCGAAATTGCCGTCATAAATGGACACGGAAGCAATCAACCGATATACACTGATTCCCTGTAACGCGATATGCAATCTCGAATACTAGATATTGTTATCTATCGATTCGATGATCGCGTTCGCGTTGTTACGTTGCACGGTACAGCGTCTCCCTCCTCCCCCTTCCACCCTTCCTCGATTTCAACCTGCTATCGAATCGTTTATATATTTTCCGCAAGGGCCGTCCGCGCTTTTTATCCAGCGATAGCCGTTAATATTCCGATCGAAAAAGTGTTTAAGCACGCCGAGCTTTAATAGCGTCGCGCAACCACGGCGCGCCAGCGCGTATAAAAGTTGAGGTAATATCGACGATGGAATAAATTTAATTCCCCGGTTTCATCGGTGGCGCTGATCGATTTTCGCGATTTCATCTTGCGTCATTATCGCGATGCCGATTTTTTTCTTTCGGTATAAATATTTCGGGCGATTCACGTCCGCGATCATTTGAAAAGAATCGTGTCCGGCGATATTGTTGCCGGTTTTATCGATTCTATCGGTTCGCCGTCCGATTGATGATCGGGGGCCTCGTCAAACTTTCTTTTTTTCTGACTTTCCCGGTAAAGTGGTGATGCCGCGGTTGGTGAAAGTTTCATTGCTGACATATTTTATCACTGAAGGTGATTTTAGCGGGGGTAACCCAGAAAATCGGGCTTCTTCGGGTGCAACGCTGATGCAACGAAAATTAGCGATTGGTTGATTTGCGTCACGTGATTCGCGAGAGGGCGTGGCGTAGACCTCGAGTAGGAGTGGCGTTGTCTGGTACTGAGCGATCGCGCCTGTAATTTGTTTTCTATCGATTCAAACGTTTGCATATCGGTAAAATTTTATGGCAAAAATGTCGTCTTCATTTCCTAGTCGGAACAGTTGCTTCTGGGCCCTTCAGAGATGAGTCGTTCTGGGGTACAAGTCGTGCAGTTTTTGGTGAAGAGATATTTCGCGTCAGTGTCAAACGAGTAGAGTTAGCTTTCTATTCTTAGTTAACGGGTAAATGAAAAATGAAGGCAGAAAATATTGATGTTTTTAAGTATAACCGAGAACATTCAGACGGTGTGATAATTTTCCCTCTATAAATATAATCCGAAAATGTTTCCTTCGAAGTGAATTTTAATCACCAGTAATTTCATAATTTAATAAAATTTAATTTCATCCCTCTTCGTGGAAGAAGTATACGTTTATATCGTAACAAGCGTTAAAGGAGAATTTTTCAACGTTTAACAGTTGGCAGTTAAAAACGAACAGGAATCGTTTTTTGTTTATATCGGGCCAAGCGTTAATTCGTTTAGAATTTGTTTCAAGTGTAAACGAAAACGTTTGGAAATTTTACTCGCTGATCCGTGCCGTATATGTTTGTGTCTGTGTGTGCGTGAAATTAACGATCGAAGAAATAGCTAGTCTCTGTTTGCGCATTTATGTCGTGCAATATCCGACGCGCTTAAAGGAAATCCGGTACGCATTACACTGATTTGCTTGATTAAATATCCGTCGGTTAACAAGCCGATGGCGTGGTTGTAAATCATGCTAACACCCGCAGATTTATTCGATTAATTGCTTATCCCGTTTACTTATTTAAATTCGTGTCGACGAATGGGACTTTTTTTTACTTTTCTGGCGATCATTATAGTTTTCAACCTGTTATACACGTTGTCAGTAACTGGTCAGGTTAATTTATTTTATGGGAGCAACAAATACTTAATCTTACATAATGTGTATATAACAATGTTAAATAAATATAAATGCTAATACTATATATATTGTAAACTTTGCTCTTACAAAATTTACATATTATGTATTATAAAATTATACGTAATGATAATAAAAATAAATAATGATGTAATAATAATGATAAAGTTTAATATTATAATATTATGTTTATATTTATTATTATTTATTATATTGAAATCTTTTGAAAATAAAATATCGTT
>KQ435706.1:603689-619641 GCA_001276565.1 Melipona quadrifasciata
CCATCCTCGATTCGACCACCTTTGTCGCTTGGCCCGTTTAATTAAAATTTATTACATCTATCGCGAACCACCGATCGCCCCCCCCTCCGTTCGCCATTGATGCTTCACGTCATTTCACGCTTTGTTCCCTGTTTTTAATAAATATCACGACGGCTCTCCCGATTGCTGATTAATCGTTTAAAGAGACCATCTGTTCGAAATTGAAGATTTCGTAGTTTTCGTAGATTTGTGGATTTTTATTCCTTTTTTGTCTGACCTCTTTTGTTTGCAATATCGTAAAGTCGTGGTATGAATTACGATCTCGATTTGAAGAAAATAACTATATTATTACCCTACGAGATTTAATTTTGAATTTTGAGCTTACGTTGGTAAAATTAAGTCATTTTCTATCTAGCAACTTTTTCTTCTTTTTAATGATAATAATATACGCGGAAGCAGTTTCATTGGTACACATAAATTTTCGTTGCAATGTCATGTTTAGAGTTTCTGTTCACCAAAATTCAAGCAAATTCGTGCCAAAAAATGTAAAGTGATAAAATGGTATAATGGAACTCCGTTTGTATGGACTCCATTTATTTAAAACCGATTGAACAAACTCCCATGAACTCCCATTGCATAAACTATCTGTTTTCCGACAAATTCACATAAACGGAGTTACACTGTTTCACAACTACAGTAACCTCCGACGATCAGAGTATGAAATTCGCAGCAGAGAAAAGATTAAAATGCAAGGAACCAATAAAAAAGAAATTTTATTAAAAATCACTCTCAAAAGATATAAAATTTCTATGGAAAATTGGTTATCTTTCGGTAGTTAAGAACATGACGAGACAAGGGGGGTTGTAATCATCACATCAGATACATAAAAATTCTCCGCCGATCCCGAGAAAAAAAAAGACATCGCCGGTTCTGTCACCGAAGAAGTTGCCACGAAAGTCCCGTCCCGTGGCAGAAAAGTTGGCAAAGTCCACCTCGCCATTTCCCCTCCGGGCTTCTGTTAATACTCCATTAAATTCTTACCACTCGTAAATGAGTTGGAGGCGCGGATTCGAGGCACGTCCGATTTCGGTGGCCTCGGGAGCCGCCTTGCGTATCCACTTGGTCCGTAGTGACCGTAATCGTAAAAGCTGGATCGCAAAGGAAGGAAAAAAGTTCGAAAGAAAAAGAGGAAAAGACACGTTGGAGGAAGCTCCGTCGGTGAATTCGGAGAGGCTAGGCGGCCGGAGGGTTCGTTAAAATTTCAGCTTGCATCGGTGGCCATCCGCTTTGCAACCCTTGCATCTCGTACACGTAGGACGCGGATAACCACTGATACAGGTTGCGACATCGTGTTTCGTTCATTTTCTCGAGTGTTCTTTTCTTTCTTCTTCGTTTTTCTTTTTTTTTCTACACGAACGAAGTGTAGAAGGATAAGGTCCGGCGCCTGGAATAACCGACGCGCGATTAAAAGCCCCCGGAGAAGGCCTCGGGAAGCGTTTGCAGCGAGAATTATTCACGGGTTTCTCGAACACCGCTCGATTCCTGGCGCGGTGTTCTATTTAGATATGCACCGGTCCGCGCGATGCTCTTGCGATTCAACGTACAACGTGTGCGTGGGCATTCGTCGTCTCCGCGCACACCACGTATTGAAAGAATCGTAGAGAGAAAGATGGTTTCGTCCCTCGTTTTCGGTTCGTGCGTTTTGTGGCAGAGAAGGCTGCTGATTGTTACGTAAATCGCGGACACTGTTGTTACTCGCGTCCCGATAACGGGACAGATTCCGGGAAATTACATTTCCCCGCGAGAGCCGCCATCGACGAGTTTCTGCCGCGGCTGGTCGGACACGGGGCTACTCTACTTAGCAAAGAATTCCCCGGCGCACCGTATCTGGAAATAGATTCTCAGTGAATTGGAAACGTTTTCATCACCGATGCTCAGTTTTCATATAGTTCAAATAATTGAGCGTTTGAAAACTATTCATTAACCTATAATAATAGTATAATAAGAATATATAATATGTAACAATAATATATAACACGTAATAGTAACATTATAAGTCTGATTTTTAATTCTACAAGATGACGTAAAATTAATCATAATATTCCAACAAGTTCTTCTTTCTAGTCTTTTAATCTTCAACTAATATATCAACGTTTCGGAATCGTCTTCTCGATTAAACTACATTTTGGACCAATTCTGTTATTAATTCGGAGTATATTCCTTTCTTTTGTAAAATAAAAATTCCTTTCACTTCGACATATCTTTGCTTACAGGTTTTCTAAAGTCCAAGCAACAATTTTTAGCGAAGATAACCCAGAAAATCGGGCCTCTTGAGGTGCAACGCTGATGCAACGAAAATTAGCGATTGGTTGATTCGGGTCGCGGGACTCGCGAGGGGGCGTGGCGTAGACCTCGAGTAGGAGTGGCGTTGTCTGGCACTGAGCGATCGCGCCTATAATTTGTTTTCTATCGATTCAAACGTTTGCATGTCAATAAAATTTTATGGGAAAAAAGTCGTCTTCGTTTCTTAGATAGAACAGTTGCTTCTGAGTCTTTCAGTGAGACGAATCGTACTGGGGTACGAGTCGTGTTTCTTCCTCCGATCGTTCATTCCTCCGTTTATTTCTCAACAGCGGTCGTAAAAGTGGCGCGAGTCGTTTAAATTCGAGTTATTTCTCACGCAAGAGACGGTCGCTGGGAGACACGACGCCGTATCTTCATCGCACCGACCGTTTTCAACTACTTCCTCGCCCTCTTCGCCGCTTCCCAGCCGCGGGAAACAACTGCACCGTCATTGTGTTCCGCGTACCTCATTACCGGCCTTTTACGATTCTCAGCCACTTTCGATCGCTCAGTACCGAAAAACAGCCCCCGAAAGTAGAATAGGTTTACGCTCCCTTCGCCGAACTGTCAGTCGAAAGGTTCCTTTTTTTTCTTCGATGTTCGTCGAATAATTGAATTGATCTCGCCGAAAGTTTGATGGGAATAGTTTCTCGAAGCGTCAGGGGGTCGTTGGAGCGGTTGGTAATTCGAGAACGATTCAATCAGTGGTTTTTTCAATAGACCGCGAGCGAAAGGGCTATTTTAAATAATTGAACAATTTTAAACCTAGGTAAAGTAATTTTTTAACAGGCGACGTTTCGCAGGATTGTTTGTTGGATCATTGAGTGACATACGTTTAACATCGGAAAGAAATTCGATAGACGCTGTTCCTAAAAATGTCGAGCGAAGTAATAAGGAATAAGATTCACGCTTATAAACTGAGGATGGTTATTTATTCTCCGAATGATTGAATAGCGGACGTTTAATTTCAGAAAGTGGAGACGGTGGAAACAATTTCTAGAAGCCCCGCTGTTGAACATCGCTGTTGCACGAAGTGAAATAAGATTATTCTGAAATATGTAAAATTATAAATATAATTTGCACGAAATTAAAAATTTTAAATTGAAAATTAACAAATTTGCACGTCCCTTGGATAATCGAATGGTAGATATCGAACGTCAGAGGGAAGCTCGAATCCTCACCGAAGGTACAATAGGATTCGCGTTCCGTCTTAACAGGCTTATAAATCGAAAGGAGTCGCTTCTTTTTTTCATTCTCTTCGTTTTCGTAACGTTCTTTGAAAAGTTGAATAGCAAATGTTGGATCGGTTTAAAAATGGGAAGGAGTGTGCGTGGGTGGGCGGGGGCAGGGAAGAAGGACAGGAGGAGAGGTGAAAAATGGTAGCATCGCCTTTCAACTGGTCGAGAATTGTAGAGAGCGAGCTTGAAATTTCCTTTTGCACCCGTTTGCTTAAAAGGAAACAATTTCCACCACAAAGGGCGGGTCGTGTAACGCAAACCTGCGCCGCGTAACTTCCGGCAGAACCACTTTTTCATATCGTTTCGCGGAATAAAGGAAGCGCCTCAAACGAACCTACCTATTCTCTCTCGCACTTCATCCTGTATTATCCATTACACCATTCGTCCCTCTCTTTTTCCCCCCCGGCTGTACAAATTGGCCAGAATTCCCTTGATCTCTCGCGGGATAATTCTTTCACTCGTCATCGAAAATTACTCGTCGGGTGGTTTCAAAGAGGAGTAAATAATCTGGAAATGTTGGCGATGGTGATATTAATACCTAAACGCAGCCAATTTCATTTTTTTCACGAGTTCAACAGAACGTGATTTTTAAAAAAATGTAAGATTTCGCTCTTGCAGCATTGTCGAAGATAACTCGCCGAGTGATTTCAAAGTGGAGCAAGTGATTTAGAAGTGTTTTAACGAAGACGATACTTTCTCTCGTTGGTATTAAACGCAGCCAATTTGATCTTTTTACGCGAATTTTATTGAACTGAATTTTATTTAAAAAAAAAAAAGAGTCCACTCTTGCAACATTATCGAAAATAATTCGGTAAATGATTTTTACAAAATAGTGAGTAATCTAAAATTTTCATTTTTCCATCGAAAATAATTCGACGGACGATTTTTAAAGAGTGGTAAGTAATTTGAAAGTGTTAGAGTAAAGACAATCTGTTTTCACTAGTACTAATAAACTGAAAAGATATGCAACTTTATATTTACGTGAATTCTGTCGAGCATATGAAAAAGAAAATCCACTCTTGCAACATTATCGAAATTTTGAAAGGATACTAAGTAATCTGAAAACGTCAGAGTGATGGTAACATTTGTTCACTAGTGCCAAGCACAGTCAGTTTCAGTTTCGCGCGTGTTTTGTCGATCATGATTAAAGAGAATATACATTTATGTATCCAACTCTATTTTTACACGATTTAATTCAATCTAATACGGTTCAAGCAGTGGCTTTTGAAAAAACGTACTTTTGAATTTAATTCTTTGCACTCGAAGCTTTTTTAGTGCTGTTTTGTTTTTTGTTTTTTTTTTGTTTTTTTTTAATGAATTTGCACTCGAAGGTTCTCCCGCGTATTTTTCCCCGTGAACCTGCACTGCGAATCCCCCTTGAAATTTAATTACGCCGATCGTATTTCTCTTTTTACGTTATTCGCCATTTTCATTCGAAATAAATCGGGACGAAAAACAACGAACATTTCGGAAATTTTCTCAGACATATCGAATTGCCTTGAGAATCCTCTTCAATTTTAAGTTACTGACCGATTAAAAAAAATCAAAACCACGCGTTTGACATGGAGAGTTCCGAAAAACGTGTTCAAATCGAACAAAGATTTGATCAAGGATTTTTATGCGATTCGCTCGAGAACACCTTAATGTTTGTGCTGGATTTTGTGACGTTCGGGACCAATCTTTCATTTTCCCATTTGCGCGCTATTTTTTACACATTTTTCACGCGAACCCAGCTACCGTGCAAAGGGAGAATTGGGCTTTTTTTCCAAATAGAAGACATACCAAGAAAAAAAGTTCAGCTCCCAAGTTTTCTTAATAAATATATTTTTCGCGAAATGACGTATAACTGGAGCAATCGAGTTTAAGTCGATAACTGGTTTGAAAAGTTATTTATGGCCTCGATGTCTTTTAACGAGCGATAATACTTTGTCACAGTTTGCTCTTACTTGCATCTTCCCTCAGGCTTGTTCGTTACCGTCGCGTTTAGCAGTGATTGTCTACTGTTTTCGCTACTCTAACAGCCGCTCCGTCATACTTTCTCGATCCGTTTAAATAATCTGTAAAATTATTAGCAACAAACGTGCACAAATTCCCTTATCGCGTTATTTCTGTTATATCTTGGGATATAATTATTGACGAATGGTACACTATCTCTCTATAAAACGAAATATAACAAACTGTCACAATTTGTCCTGGTTCATGAACCGAACAAGATGATCCGTTGTCAAATTACGTTAAATTGTTGATCTCAAAGAAATTTTGACTCTTTTAACGCCGCCGAAAAAGAAACAATTCTTCGATAAGGTTCAAGAAAGGAGAAACGTTGAAAATGTCTCTTTTTAAATGTTAGGAAAGGAACGTTTTAAAAAGCGAAGCAACGTATTTAAAAAAAAAGTGATAAATATTTAAAAATCTTTAAAGAAATTAACGAATTTTACTTCGTCGCACTTGATGGATTATCGAGTGCACTTTCAGCCGACGACGACGATTTCGGCACTTGAACTGTTTTCGGGATTTTGAGAAAAATTCCGGGAAACCGTAAATTTTTAAGGAGCCTCCGCCATTTTTCATCGGAGGCAGAGTCGCGTCGCGACCCCTTCGAAAGTCAGAAAATAACACTCCCCGTGTTGCTTCTTGCGAGCCCTTCTAGTTCAAACAGCCAAAGAAACGAAACGCCGACAGGGTAGAGAGGAGCGCGTCTTTACCGGCACGGAAAGATCGCGCGGGTCTTTTCAACGCGTCGTTCCAACGACACCATCTATCATTAAGCGATCATTAAACTTTCATATCTAGTTAGATACACCGGGACGTCAGGCCTTTCAACCCAACGGCGGCACCGTCATAAATTACACCGCCGGATTCCGGCGAGTTCTTCTATTTACCGAGGGTTAATCCTCCGCGCGTAATCTTCCGAGACATTAGCGTAAGGAGGACTGATAATATTTGCGACATCGCGCGGCAACTATGCCTCCCCCGTGATTGCTGAATTTATCGCCGTCCTGCGCGAATTTCATCTCAGCCGTCAAGCCGTTAACCCCTTCATCGTCTCGGGTTAAATTAGAATGTCTTTTGCTGCGTAAACGAATCCAGCTTCAGTCTTTATCCAAACTTTATCCACGACCGAGTCTCTTTGTTTCAGGTCTTCTGTCCTTTTTGCTCCCTTTTTTTTTCTTCTTCTTCTTTTGTAAATCAATTCCACTGATTGGTTTCATTTTTGTAATTCCTTTTATCGACTTCTGATTTTTACCGAGTAATTTCATTTTATTCGCGCTGTAATTATTTTTCACTTGCGATTTAGGTTTCGAAACATCTCGCTGGAACGCTCGGATTCGTTATTTAAATTTCGTCATTAAAATTTTCGGTCGGTCGCGGAAAGACCTGTCAGTCTCGAAAATTCACGAATTTCGAGCACTCAAAGGGAAACAACGACTTTGTATTTAATATTTTACGGAAACTAGTTTATTTGTTAATTTAATTAAAATTCTCTGGGGATATCTCTTTGATTTGTTGAGAAATATAAATAGTCTATCGTGTAATTGTATCATTGTAATTGTAATTGCAATTGGAGTATATTTTATTTACTTTATTGTACATAAATTCTCGTTGTTCCTAATAGGTATACATTGCACAATTATGTATATAATATATAATCAATTTCTAATATGCTATATAGAAATTTTGTTTATATATTATTTGTTGCAATCTGTCCACAAAATATCGAAAACCGTGTTTCTTTCTATCTAAAATTCGACAATCAATATATGATCGTACAATCAATATCTAATCTAATTTGTAACACGTAATCAATTTCTAATGTGCTATCTGCAGAAATTTTATTACGTACGATCCAACTTCAACCTACCCACAAAACCGTGTTTATTTCGGTTGAAATATATTTGAAATTCGACAAACATACGTAAATTACACTTCGTAACCCGTTCACTGCACACCTTACTGATAAATTTTACATCGTCCCGATACAGAGAACGATTCGCGAAAATTACACGTTTCATTTTACGATCGTCGAATATTATCCCAAATTCGCGAGCTCGGTGATCGAGTCAAATTTCCCCCGGGCACACGTTCCGTTCCCCCTTCGTTCCTCACTCAACGATCCACACTCTGCCCGCGTCTCCATCGACGCGATTCCGTCATTGTTGCGAGAGTACCTTTTATTTATTTTAACCGGGGGAAGAAAGAGAGAGAACGATCGAAACGCGGGAGCGCAATTCACCCCGCTCTCGAAATTTATTGTCTGTACATCGTTGTCGATAAAGCGATAAAAGTTGGCTCACAAACTCGACGGAGGAGAAGTCAGGCTGAAGTTAATTTCAGCCGGGCCCATTGTATTTGCGCGGGCTTCGCGAAACCTCGCGTAGCGTCCTGCGTTCCCGACCGCGTTCGACCTCGCGAGGTTGAACGGAGAAAGGGGGTGGTTTCGAGGGCGGGTGTGCGCGCAACCGGGATCCCGCGGGCAACTCTCGTTTCTTTTAATTCGATGGGAACGTGTTCCTCGCCACGCGATTCGAGAAATATTATTAACCTGTCCCTCCTTCCTCCCTGCGGCAGCTACCCCTTTTGACGCGAGCCATTAATCACGGCGGAGAAGCACGGAACGGGATCGTTAAAATTTCCGTTTCCAATCGATCCCAGCGATCTCGTTGCTCCAGCGAGATATAATTCATAGTCGGTAATGAATTATCGCGGTCTTGCGACTAGACGTTCTTGGAAAAATACGTGTTTCCGGCTTGGTGATCGAAACCTGCTGCTGCCGCTGGATTTTCTACTGCCGCGGTCGTTTCGACCGTTCCAGCGGCTCGTTTGTTTTCGACGAGGTGTATTTTAATTACGGGGAGCTACCGGGGAGGAGCGGAACTCCAGTGATTTTGCCATTTACGACGCGATTGCGTGTCGATTTCTTTTTTTTTTTTTTTTTTTTTTTTTTTTTTTTTTTTTTTTCTTCTTTTTCCTTTTTTAGAAACGAAAGCGGTGGTTGTAATTGTCGAGGCTCGGAGAATTGTAAGCTTTTAATTTGCGAATTCTAAATTCGTATCGATTGATGTGTCGGCAATTAAGAGGCAAATTTTTCAGACAAATTCGCTTGAAATGGGGAAGTCGAAGTGGGGAATCCGTTAATGCCACAACTATATATTCACATACGTGTCGATGGGAATATTTTTCTCGTTTATATTTAAAAACGAGCCTCCGTCTCGTCAAGCATAATATTAAAATTCTACCAATCGATCAAACGAATTTTCGGAAATTAATTTCCTGATGCGCGCAATCAGCCTGCATCAAGTTTAATAAATCACGACAGAACCAGGCGGTTTCCTGCGTAATTAACCCCCTCCCTCTCCCCCTTCCGGCCGAGGAGGGGAAAAAGGATAAATAAATGAGCAGAGAACAACACGCGGAAGGAATTGAAAACCGCGTAAAAGAGAAAGTAAAGAAAAACGGCGGGGGGCGACTCGCGAACAAGATTACTTAACTAAGACCTTAATGAGCAAGTCTTCCTTTTGACTTGGCCGCCAGGCGGGAGAATCGTAGCCGGAGATGTATATAATCCTTTGACCCGGGGATCGCGGTGCACCGGCGATGAAAAGCTAACGAACGCCAGTCAAAGGACAAAATCCACCGTCTACTGCGGATTCTTTACGCCGTAAAAATTACCGTTTCGTTTCATTTCGTCTCGCGCCGAGATTTCCTCGCGCCGGAGGGGGAAGCAAAACAGAGCGATACGAAGAAGAGGGGGATGAACGGGGCACGCTCGAGCGGCATTACGACTAGTCGGGATCGCGTTATCGTTGTTGTTCGGAGGAAAGAAAAAAAAAAAGAAAAAGGAGGAAAGACTCTGTTGGCTTACCCTGTTTCGCGATGAGAAAGGATAAAGGAGGGAAAACGTTGCTCGCTTTCGATCTCCGAGTGATTTTAATCGAGGCGAACCGGTGATTTCCTTATTGCCTCTCAGCCAGCAGGTTTAAAATGGGAATTTGTACTGGGGTTCATCTCGCGGAAGCGAGGTTGTTATTTTTTTTTTTTTGGCGTTTCTTCGGATTACGCTTCGATACTCGCTTTATTTTCTCTTCGAGTCCGTTTAACATAATTTGCATTGAGATCTGTGCCATTGGAATGTCTTTCGACATTTCCTCGTGACATATTTTCGACAATCGAAACGCAATATTTCTTTTTTCACCGTTTTGAATGTGAATTTGGATTAGGGTCAGATGACGAAATGTTGGGGTTCTCGAATTTTTATCGTTTAACCCTAATATTCAGCATTGTAGAACAAGTATCAGGGTGTCATTGTAAACTTGAATCTTCAAAATGACGATGGATCTACTCGCGAAAAGAAATTTTCAATATTTTTACGCTCGTTTGTAATTTTTACAATTTTCGATAAGAATGTGCCCTCACATTTTCCACCCGCTACGTGATGTAAAATCATCTTCAAAAGAAACGAACTTGTACTAACTAAAAAATTGCACGACTCGTACTCCAAAAGCAACTGTTCTGACTAGGAAATAAAGACGTCTTTTTTGCCATAAAATTTTATCGATACGCAAACATTTGAATCGATAGAAAACAAATTACAGGCGCGATCGCTCAGTACCAGACAACGCCACTCCTACTCAAAGTCTACGCCCCCTCGCAAATCACGTGACACAAATCAACCAATCGCTAATTTTCGTTGCATTAGCGTTGCACCTGAAGGGGCCCGATTTTCTGAGTTACCCCCGCTAAAATCACTTTCAGTGATTTTCAAAAGCTCCGCTCTTTAAAATGATTATCCAAGTGGATTACTACGTGATCTTTTTGTTACAAAGATACATCAGTTTTTCATTGTTATCAATGTAGAATTATACTCTTCACTGTACATATATCGAAGTCTACGATCCCTTCGCGAGTGCTCCCGCGAACGAACTCTCACCTAAGGATTCACGATGGACACGCGCGAAACATGAACTGGGCGGAGACTGTCCTTTTATTTCTCACCCGCATTGAAGGCGCGGCGGTCTGCTTCTTCCGGCGTTTCTCCTTGAATTTGAAAGAGCCTCCGAGAAAGTCGGGTTTATTAACGAGTTGGCACAAAGAGGAGAGCGCCCGGGACAAAAGCGATCGTCGACTGGCTGGCAACGTCGAATTAGCACGTCCATCCGCGAGCATTCGAAACCGCAGGCTTCGTATCGTTTTCGTTGGAACATCGTAGTAGCCGCGATGTTCCGATGGCCTCGAGTGGTTAATTAATGATACCGGCGGCACGATACGATCTCTCGACGAATAGCGAGCTCTTCTTTCTCTTCCCCTCCCACTCCTCTCGACGCTACCCACGCTCGTTTCTTAACTAGGATCGAGACGAAGGGGGCGCTTTGAATGAAGAAAGAGGTACAGGAACGAATCCCCCTGGACAAAGGGAAGTTGCCAAACGAGCGCCAAGGTGTAGCAAAAGGTTGTTTAAAATTTGGTTAAGGCAAGTTCTTTCAATACGCTGGGGAGGAACTGTCAAGCGAGTTCAAAGTTGAAGCGTTCTACTTGACTCTTGTTCTCTATTCATAATCAGGACGATTCAGTTTGAAATTTGTCCAACGTGGATCAAGCGGGAAGAAAAAATTTGGGAGAATGTGACGATTGAAACTTTTTTTTTTTTTTATAAAATTCACGAAGTAAATCAAGCTAAAGTGTCAGGGGTTTGTGGTTTGTCAGTGAATCTGTGGTCTGATTAACGTGGATAAAGTGTGGAAAGAACTTGCGATTCCTATGGTTTTCCAGCAATGCTAAATGGCCAATTTATAATTTTTTATTTTATAACATAAATGTAAAAATATTCTTCCACAATATTACTATCGATCAAATTACACCGCTTTCCCAAGAATCAAAGAAAGTCGAGGAAAATAAAAATCTTTTGCAATATCGTTATCGATCATATTATTTTCTAAGAATTCTTCAAAGAGAATGGAAGACAGGGAACGATCGTTTGTAATATCATAATGGATCGTCGATTCGTCGGAGATCAAGCGTCGAGAAATTTGTTTGATTTTTCAACAGCCATCGACCGCGAAATACGGGGATGAAAAAACCTCGAGATTTTCCATTCGATTCTCATCGACTAATCTTCCGCGAGCCTCTTTCCTGGAATACAAGGCCGGGCAGATCGAGACGAGAAGGAAATACGCCGTTTTAGCTTATTTATCCGTGGCAGCCAGCAAAAGATAGCTGCAGACCTGCACAGACATCGCGAAACAAACTCACTTCATTATTCCTGTCATGGTCAACCGAGCTTCCGTTTCCCGGAGCTTCATCGCGGATTTTCTCCTCCTGTAATTGAACAGGGCTGGATTAAAGTAACCACTGGCACGGTTGACCGCTCTGTTATTGGAAAATTATGTTTCCTCTTCCGTTCGCGATTGATTTTTACTTTCTCGTTGCGTCTCAGTCGCGGCGTCTCATCTTTTTTCGACTCTGACGTCGAATGCCTGTCGAATTGTCCAACATGTACGTTAGCTCGCAGAGTACAGAGAGGATTTTTACGCGTTTTTAAACTTTCGTGAACTTTAGTGAAGAGAATCTGAATAGAAATTTGTCTCATCTATCAAGTATTGTATAGTAAATCCATTATCACTGAAAGTGATTTTAGTTGGGGTAACCCAGAAAATCGGGTCTCTTCAGGTGCAACGCTAATGCAACGAAAATTAGCGATTGGTTGACTTGGACCACGTGATTGGCGAGGGAGCGTGGCGTAGACCTCGAGTAGGAGTGGCGTTGTCTGGTGCTGAGCAATAAAATGGCAAAAGTTGCTTCAGTGAGACGAATCGTACTTGGGTACAAGTCGTGCAGTTTTTTTTTTAGATATCTTTTATATTGTGTACTAACTATACGCATTTTTGCATCTCCAGATTTTTCATAAATCAATAAAGATCCTCAGTCTAATTAGTAGAGTCTAAAGTTTTATGAACGCAAAGATTGCAATTTTCATAAAAATGGAACTTAAACAGAATCTTGTCACATCTATTAAATATTGTAGCAAATACTTTAAACAAAAATCTTCGAAATTACGATTTGCGATCTGATTGTGAAAGAAAATTCTTCAGCGATCTTTAAAATCTTTGGTCAAAAGAAAACTCAAGCTAATGAAATAGAGATTTCGCGCGTTAAAACGAGGGATCCGACTTGATCGTCGTACCATTTCGTTTCATAAATAAGTTTAAACAGTATCAGTAATTGTTGTGTTCAAATACTTCTCTTTCACGCGGGAGTAAGATCAATACGTCATTGCATATGAAAATTCAGTCTATTTATCAATAAAAGAAATTGCAAATTTAGTTTTTCATTGACGTTAATTCTTTTTTACCATTGCGTCATTTTAACGCCAATGGACAAATTAAATTGGAAAGACGAGGTACGCGGATGATGGTTAATTGCAAGCGATCGCTCGTTACGCGAAAAACAGGACAGAGGGTGGGCGTTGCACGTTTAATCGCTTTAGACGGATCGGATCAAGGGACAAAAGAAGCTTTCGTGACTATTCGGAGAAAGGGAGAAACGAAATTCGACGGGCCCGGTACCGGGGAATTGGCAAATTGAATACGCTCCCTTATGAAGAAAGAATGTCTCGATGCGGTTTCTGAAATGGATTAATATCGGCGGACTCGTTAATTAAATAAAACAATTCCGCCTCCGTCCGCGGCTTGCCCGCGCGGACGATAATAATTTTTCGCCGTGTCCCTTTGACGCACACACCAATTTCGATCGCTCGTGCGTGTTACCCGCATATCTAGCGCTATTCTCTTCTTTCTTTCCTGTGTAATTCCATTTTTCCAACTTTGACGTTCCCTTCGATAACGCGGCTGCATATAATTGCGCGAATACCGAAATTCGGTGCTAACGAAATTCAATCGCGCCGCTGGAATTCTAAACAAATATACCTAGTCGATGACTATGTAGAAGTATTGCTGTTACGTCGATGTGTCCTTCTGATTTCGAACAATTAAGTCATTTTGTTGAGGTTATCCTATTTTGACTAACGTTATTAATAACATTGTTGCTAACCTTTCTAATCCATCAGTTTTCGAATCTAAGATGCGTCTGCAAAACAAAAAAGAAAAAATAAGAAGTTCTGACTAGGAAATGAAGACGACTTTTTTGCCATAAAGTTTTATCGATACGCAAACATTTGAGTCGATAGAAAACAAATTACAGGCGAGTACTCCTACTCGAGATGTACGCCACGCCCCCTCGCGAATCACGTGACCCAAATCAACCAATCGCTAATTTTCGTTGCACCTGTAGAGGCCCGATTTTCTGGATTACCCCCGCTAAAATCACCTTCAGTGATAAAATGAAAATCACACCGCCAAGAAAGATGAAATTCGGAAATTCATCCAGTTTCGAATCGAAGTCGGACCTACGTTTGCACTCTCCGAGTCGATTTAATTTACCAAATAACCGGAAGAAACGAGTTGCGTTGGAGGAGAAAGGGGGGGGGGTATGTACGTATATCTTGGGAAACAGGCCGAGCAGGAGTGGTTCTTCTTCGAAATAGAAATCTCCGAACGTCAATATTTGCCAGCTTTATGAAAGCTAGTTACCGCGTATCTCTCTCCTCCCCCCTCCGCCTCTCCTCCCGTCATTTTTATCGACGAACGTAATATCAATTTCCTTTCCGCGAAGCTTCTACCGGCCACCTGTTATCGTTCGACGAAGCAAAGCAATCGGAATCCTTGCTCAAACTTGCTCCGACCGATATCGTTGTATTTGCGACTCGATCGCTTTTTCCCAGCTCGAACACTCAAAGCTTCTTTCGCTTCCTCGCCGAGGCCGAAGTTGAACGCTTCGAACATGCGTTCGAGAGACGGACGGGGATGCGATGGAGATGATTGAGAGAGACGGCTGAGAGACGGGAGCAGGTTGAAGGTTGAAGAGGTAGGTTTCTTGCGGCCTCGTCGATGTTATGACCCTCTTCATCGCGAGAACCCTAACGAGGCCGGGCTTAAAGACCACTTGGATCGCTGTAGTGTGCGATTATTGGAATCTGTTGATCGGATAGCTAATTTCCCCTATCTGTACGACGTGGCCGTGCAACGATGTGGCTCTCAGAGAGACGGGGATTGAAATGGATAGTTGCAGAGAGGCGAGGAATTCTTTGGGCTTGGCGATGTGAGATACGTACGTAGCGAAAGAGTTCAATAACGTGGAACTAAGAGGTTTCCGAATTATTTATGTACCCGGTGTAACGAGGTAATTCGCGAACATGAGGAAATTAATCTTCGCGCTTGGTGATAACCAAGTTGCATTTCTACGAAATTTCAAAATGCGAGTAATATGAGAAAGTGCATGAAATATCCAAAGTACAGTGGAGTGTAAATCAATTTTTTTCATTATACTCTCAAAAATGTGCAACCTATTTATAATGATATGACATTAAAGATTTCCACAATTGCTTCGCGGTAATTAGACAGCGATTATTATTCATTTAAATGTAAATTGTAATTAAAGGTCCTGGTAAAATTGCATGCGATAAATATAAAAATAGATAAAAAGATTTATTTTCATACGTTTTGTAATAAGTATTTTCGCATGAATAATAATGAATATATGTTGACCAAATTTTATTATTTCGTGTAAAATATTTCATTTTAATATAAATGTAAAAAGTAAGGTAATATTAAATTGTATCAGTATTCATGTTTTAGAAATTTAACGAACAAAATTAAATATAACGCGTAACGTACGATTTTAAATGATTGTTCATCATTATCTAATTTTATTACACATTATTTTTTAATCTACTTTTTTATTTATTTGTCACTTTTTCATTTAAAATTAAATTCTTTTCTTTTCCGAGTCTTTGTGTAAGGAAATTTTTCGATTGTTCGTGCGGTACAGAGGTTGTGCAGAAATTATGAAAATTATAGATTATTGAAAATAATACAGACTTGACCCTTAATAATGACTCTTAATTTAAGTGCAAATTGAGTTCCCAACCAGTTTTAAAATTGTTGTTAATTCATTACTACAACTAACAATCGACATACACTTCATATTATAAATTTCAACAACGCGAGATGAATCGTCACAGTCATCTATGACCGAAAGACGCCGATTCGAGGATTAAGAGTCCCGGAAGTCGAGAAATTCGCCGAACAATCCGAAACACGTAACCGTCCATAAAGAACCATCGGTAGGTCTGGTGCCCCTTGTTCCCGGTCGACCATAAACAGGGATGAGGGGTAAAAACAGTCAGCTTAGTACTTTTGCTTCCCTTTTGTGATCGAAGCTGGCTGCTAGTCGCTCGGACGATAAATCGGGCAAACATTAAAGCCCGAAAGTTGGACTGTACGATGGAATTACATTTTCTCGGGGCTGTTGGCCGGGGGCAAACTGCGGGGGTAAACGTT
>KQ435706.1:626231-643470 GCA_001276565.1 Melipona quadrifasciata
GCTATTTTAAAAATTTTAATAACTAATTTATTATATAACCTGATGGATTTAAAGTTTATAGAATATAACGTATATTTGCGTGTTCAACTTCTACAAATAACTTCTTTGTGATTCTTTTAAATTTTTTAAACACAAAACAATTTTTATTATTCCCGATTATTATACATTCACTTTGTAACATATTAATTGACGAAATTAAATAATAGAAGATTCAATATATGTGTTCAATTGATTTTTAAAATTTGAGCGTGTGTTTATTCAATGCTTCCTTCATTTACATTAAAACGGAGATATTTTGCTTGAAATAATAAAAAATTCTCGATCAACCAACATCTCTTCTATATATATACCGCATTTGTTATCTTGAAGATTGAACTCAATTAACACACTTAAAGACTCAACTTTTCAACTATCCCTTAAAATTTGTTGCGTGATCTTCTTTCACAAAGTCGCAAAGTCACCTTCCATCGAGTGTGCGCAAATGTTTCACTGTGTGCCTTTCAATTGGTCGAGCTAAAAATGGTTCTCCTAATCTCGAAATATCAGCAGTAATCCAAACGATAGATAAAGGAGACGGATGAGTCTGAACGAAGCGTTGGTTTCTCTTCGGTTTCGAGCCGATCTTTCACCCGATTCTCGAGCAAAGGTGAATGTCTGTTTGTTCTCGCGCGGTACGTGTGATTTTAATTAAACGTACTGAGATATCTGCCCGAGTGTACGTTTCAAAGTAGCTTTTTGCAAGTACGGCGCTTTTCTCGGACGGTTGGTACCCAAGGGCGATGCACTGCTTTGGTTTAATTAAATCAAATTAAATTACAAAGAGGCTCTTTCTTAAGATAAAACGAAAATTTCAGCTACACTTTTTGATAATTCGCGAGATCGTTCTCGGCCGTGGCCCATTCGAAATGTACGTCGCTGACTAGAAAAGTTAGGGTACCGGTTTCCACTCGAAAAGATCGACTTTTCCAAAAATTTAACGACAAACGATATTACGTTTTCTGCTACAGATATTTTGTTTTTCTTTCTCAAATTACCACATGAGAGGTAAATTACTATAAGAGGTACTGCTTTTTCTTCCACGGAAAAAATACTTTTTTAATTTCCTTCGCGAGAGACTAATTTTTCAGAAATTTACGGGAAGAACATTCCTCCTTCTCGTCTTCTTCTGCGGAGAAGAACATTTCTTTCAGTTGCATGAAAAAATTTCTACCAAGGGTACAACTTCTTGCTCGATGGGAGAGTAATATTTGCGTAGGTTGTCTTTGTGAAAAATTAATTCTTTAACAATTCATAGCAAAAAATTGACACCTCCTCCTCTGTGAAAATCATATTTTTGGGGATACATTTTAAATTAATTTTATCCATTCATATCCATTTTTAATGAATTAGTAAGGATTCTGGAATATTTTTCTTGCACAGGAAAAATACTTTTTTAATTTCCTCCGCGATAGCGATCAACTTTTGATTAATGCACAGCAGGGAAAAATAACTCCTCTAACGTCCCTTTTTAAAAGATTGAATGAAAAAAGGGAGAAATTCCAAAGATGAACAACTAACACAAATAAAATAAAAATCTAAACGAGCAACTAGAGGATGAAGCCCAGAAAAACAAACCCCACGTAACAGCAAAATTTTATTAGCCCTCGCTAATCTGGCTTCTCCTCTTATATGTGTATGTTGTAAATTTAAATTACAATTAAATATATGAATTTTTTGTATATTTTATCGATGAAATGTTTAATCCTCATTTTTGTATTAAAGCAATTGCTCATCAATGACATCGATCGCATGAATATCCAGTGTAGATAAAGATTATTGAAGAAATGAATATTACCCCCAAAAAAAATAAATAATATAATTTTATCGCCATATGAATAACAAAACAGAGAACGTTTCGGCGTTAAGAATCTAACGCAGGCAGACGTCAATCATCGCAGGGTGCCGACCCGATTGTCGCGCGAGCGCGATGAGCATTTTATTGGTTAACGAATTTATGCAGCGCCCTGGAGCGGCCAGTAAAATCTAATATAACGAGACACAGTTGGCACTGGCTCGCCACCTCGTAAAACATCGCGACCCTAGACGCTGCCACGGTTGGCTCTCGAGCGTAGCGCGACCCTCCGGAGAGGAAACGACGCGGGGTGCGTTCTCCCTCGTCGAAAAAGAGGGCGTCGCGGTATCGCGACGCACGCCACACGAGCCTTTTTCTTCCTTTTCGTCGATGCAGCCTCGGTCCCTCGGCACACCCCCTTTTTACCACCTCGGCAGAGTGGCTGAATGGATTCTAAGTGGCTCGTTTCAAACAGGGGTGAAATTCGTCGGTGACGTTTTGTTAACACCCTCGGCTCTGTCCTAGTGAATCCCCCCCTTTTCCTCCCCAATTAATTGGGTTACCGTGTCTTTTGTCCGTATTTGTACTTTCCGTGCTTGTGCGTGGAATTATTTTCGAGACACCTGGAATTTGGAGATTTTTCGCTTCCGGATTTTGGGGAAATTGTCGATACTTAGATAATATGTAACGTAACGATTCGTTTTGATTCATTTTAAAACGTTTTATCTTGGATTCTCTCTCAGTCCTTAAATCCTGGATTCATTTTAATCGGGCCTCTCCAGATGCAACGTTGATGCAACGAAAATTAGCGATTGGTTGATTCGGGTCACGTGGATTTCCGTTCCACGGACATTGTGAATTTCAAAAGAGAGAAGAATTTTGAAATTCGAGGCTAATTTCGCGGCGAGTTCTTTGCATGTGCCTCCGTCAGATCGAAGATGTAGAATTCATCTCTGCCAGCCGCGAACGAATTTTTCTCTCCACCCTGTGTACTTCCACGCGACAGTAGATTAACTCCGTTCATGGTCGGACGTACGTCCGAGCAGAGCGCGCCAATCTCTGGAAACGGCTGTAATACAGGAGAGACACAATGGCGCGCATCAGGGAAACGTGTCACGAAAACTCGCGCGACCGCGAGTTTTCCATCCTCGGTCCGTTTTGAAAACAACCATTCCAACCATTACCGGGACGCTTGCGTGTTTCGCCTGAAGCGCCTCCACGTACGAACGCCTCGTTTCGCACCTGCCTTGTCCCAGCAGAGTCGCAGAAATGATAAAAATGTTGCGAGGAGGGGAGAAAGATGGAAGAGGACATCGGAAGCCAGAGGGCAAAAGAAAGAAAGAAAGAAAGAAAGAAAGAAAGAAAGAAAGGAAGAAAGAAAGAAAGAAAGCGAAGCGACACTCGGGCGGCGGATAGCTACGTGCGAGCGTGGCCGGATCGATTTGTTTCTTGGAATGGCGTCGAACCTTTTTGCCGCGCGTCGCTAAGAAATCAAGCCGCGCGTCGCGTTTCCCTTATTCCCTGCCTCTTTCCTTTCTTTATACCCCGCGCTCGTTTTCTTCTGATATCTCCTGGAGACATGCGGAACTCAGACGACGTGGTATCACGTATTGTCGGCGGAAGAGACGCGAAGTGGGGGAGGGGGGATGCGGCGAGAGTGGAGTTTTACGTGGGAGAGATCCTGCGGATCTTCGTGCGATATTTTCCTGCAAGTTCTTGCTGGAAACAATTAAAGAAATTTGTCTTCAATAGCGTATACATTTTTGAAATATATACGCGCGTTCTTTCAAAAATTTCATAGAACTCAGAAATAAATATGCAAAATTCTTGTTACTGTGGGTTGTGTAACAAGTTGTATCGCACCATCAATTTAGTTTTTTTTTTTTTTTTTTTGGCAAAAAATTGCAACTATACAATGTGTGTGTTTCTACGTCCTTTGAATTGTATAATCATTTATTAAAGTACATCTTCCTTGTGTTGAAATTAATATTAATAATTACTATAATTAATATCAACATTTCAATATTTCAATATATATAATAATATAATATGTTCAATATGCGTAACAAGTCCAATATTTTCTGTAATAATAAATGATTCTTTGAATATTTCAAATTTTCACTTAAGAGTTGTCCTTAAATAAAAAAAAAAAAATGTAAAAGCATTTTAATTCCGCAAATTTTATGTATTTTTGGACTTTTGCGAACAGCGAAAAAATCTAAATAAAAATTTATCTTATTTATCAGATATTGCGGTAAATACTCTACATTAGATCTACGTATTTTGTATATAGAATAATCATTTCATATACAGAATATCTTACGTTCTACGTACATTTTACACATTTCTCTTTTTTTTTTCTTTATTAATTGCACGAAAAGAATCCATTGACTTCAATATACAATAATAATATAAAAATATAGCAACACATAAATAAAAAGAAATAAACAAATATAGAATCAAAATTAAAATATCAAGATCAATTGAGGGAAATATATTACGACTGCAACTTCTTACAAATTCGCAAACGCGCATGTATAAAATTCGCGGTTGCCTAATTGAACAACGGCCTGATTAACAGGTAAATTTATTATCTGGCTACGTTTCTTGCATCGACAACGTACCTACGAGCACACAGACGTGTGTGTATGTTCTCATTAGAGGAGACGACAAGTAGGTCGCGTTCGATGTCGCCAGCCTCGGTTGCGGTCTTGGATTTCTGTCTTATTCGCGGACCAAGGGAAGGGATCGATTCGTCGAAATGAACCATGGACTTGCTCGGATAGGAGCAAGGGTGGGAAATGACGACTTTTGCGATGCAAATGTAAGACTGTTCTGTGTCGTGACACGGAGTGTCGGCTGGCTGAAACACGTCCAACAGGGTTATTGCGCGATTCCTTCGGCGTCTGCCGGCTTCGGAGATGAATCGTTTGGCTCGGAGAGACGATCCCCGGGTTTATGACTGTCTTCGGGTGAGCCACGAATCTTTCGATTAACCCGCGCCCACCCTTTGGCGAACGCTTTGCTTTAGATGGAGATTTTAATTCAATTCCGTATAAAATTCGAGAAAAGTCTGAGAGCAAGAGAGAGAGAGAGAGAGAGAGAGGCGTTTACTTGTGCATCGATTTTATTAATATAACAGAGTCATTAATTGAGTTTCAATTTTGTGTAAATTCGATTTCAATTTTAAGTAGGTTCGAATCAAATTGAGTCAGTATCGTATAAATAAAGTTTATCGAATAAAAATTCAGTTTGTAACAATTTGTTATTTCAATTATCTTTTATGTTTGTACAATGTAACTTTAATATTTATTATACATTTGAGGATATCTGAGGTTCCAGTTTAAGTAATGTATTAATATATTAGCCTAACTTTGAGTCACATCCATCCAATTTTCGTACAAGAGTTACTTTGCTAATTTAATCATTTAACTTATTAATTCACCCCAAAACTTTTACCCAAGTACGATTCGTCTCACTGAAAGAGGCCCAGAAGCAACTGTTTTGACTAAGAAACGGAGATGACTTTTTTGCCATAAAATTTTATTGATATGCAAACGTTTGAATCGATACAGGCAGTACCAGAGAACGCCACTCCTACTCGAGGTCTATGCCACGCCCCCTCGCGAGTCACGTGACCCAAATGAACCAATCGCTCATTTTCGTTGCATCAGCGTTGCACCTGAACGACTAAAAAACTTACTTACCCCCCCTAAAATAACTTTCAGTGATAAAAAAAAGAAAAATCCACGAAATTCAAACGTTCGCGTCCGAGACTTCACACACGCTGCGAGCTTCACGCGCCACGCCCGCGGCCAGATTGGCCAACAATAGAGAGTTCGTAAACAACGTAATCCCCGAAGACATCGTCTCCAGAACTTCTCCCGGAACCCTTGTATAATCCTATTTCTAATACCGTCGGCAACCCTATAACCGACCCGCGGCGGAAACTTCCGTCGACGAATCAACGGGGCGCGGCGCGTCGAACTCGGGTGCACGCGTTTCGTTACGCCCTCTTCACCGTCGCGGCGGGTTGCATCGGGCGCGCGGAAAAGTGGCGGGCACCGCAGTAAATTTTCCCCCGGCTGATAATCCGTTTACACCGCGTTGCGAGCTGATTTACGAGATCGTGACTGCGGTTTCCGCGTTTAGGATCTCGCGATCCTAACTTCGCGAAGCGCGCCTCGCTCGCTCACGTTGTTTTAAACCGCGCTCCCTCCGCCCTCTCCCTTCCCTTCATTCTACCACGCTAATTGTTTGCTCAGCCAATTAATTCCCTTCTTACGGATTAGCCGGTGTTTTCTGGCGTCGCCGCGGCAAATAAGGATGACGAAAGAGACCGGAACACGGCCGAGGGATTTTCACCTTTCCCCCCATTTTCTTTTTTCCTTTTTTTTTTTTTTTTTGGGTCTCCTCCAGCACACCCTTTTTAGCCTGACCCCGCTTGGAAATGTTAATTAAGCGCGTCAAATGTTTGCCTACCACCCCTGTGCGTCCCCAAGGTGAAAGGGATTGCGTCCCCGTTTTCTCTCCCCCATGGTTTTTGCCCTCTCGCAAATGAACAATTTCCGTGATCGAGGGGTGGAAACGTTCTTTTCTTTTCCAAGTGGCTCGTGGTATCTCTGGCGGATCTCGAGGTGGAGGATTCAGATAAATTGGTATAATTGGTATAATTGGGATAAGGACTCCGGTCGACTGGTTTTGGAATTGGTCGTGGTCATCGGTCATTTGAAAGTTGACACGCAGAATTTTTCGCCTTCGTTATTAAAAATTTCCTGCATCTAGTATACTAGATTTATTGGTAGACTAGTGCTACCGAAAATTAAATTTGTAAAATCCACGTCAGGAAAATTGAAAAAATTAGAATATCGAACGAGAGGAAAATTTGTAACACGACAGAGGATACGGACTTTTATTTATACGCAGTGTCTCTGAAGTCATGGTACAAGCGGACGAATGGTGATTCCACATGCAAACACAACTCGAAGAACAATATCTTTTCATTTAATGTTTCACTTTCCAAAACTCATTTTTTTCGTTAGATATAATTAATGTATTAATTGCAAGTTCGATTTGCTTCCTAGCACCTCAGTCTTGAGTTCGTTTTACAAACACGATTTTACGTTACATAAGAGAAAGTTAGGATGACTTTTCTTCCGGATTGTGAAATTGTAAAATTTCAAACTGTCTGGAAATGTCGAAAAATTATTTTCATTATTAGATCTACTACTAATTTTGAAGTCTGGATTCTCCTCTTTACAACGACCTCTTGAAATCTGCTGTATAAACTTTTTTTTTACCATTTTATTGAACTTTGAACATTAAGATTAAATGAAGATTTCTTTAGTAGTTTGGTATTCAAAGTTTGTACTGAAAAACATCGTAGCAAGTTCTAAAAGCTCGTTGTAAGAAGATGTCAATTTAATCACATTGGAAATCTGCCAATGTTTTCTAGAAACGTTCGAATTTTTACAATTTCCGGGAAAGAAAGCATCCTGCACGATGTAGAATTATCTTCATAAAAGACAAACTCACAATTGTCGAAGTAGAAGCCCCACGCTTCAACTCTTCGAGTGTTTTGTCCGTTTTGATCGTACAAACAATCTTACGATAATGAATAACAAAATATGTAATTGATTTACTCGCTAGAGAGTGAATGAATACGAACGATGATTAATAAATAAACAATATATATATTAAATAACATATCAAAAGGTGAATACACCCTCGATTCGTTATCATTCCTCTCACGTACGGTACTACACTTTTAAAACTCTTGGCGATTGTAAACACTTGAGGGATTGAAATCAGATCAAGTACACCCTCGTTGTACGATATTTTCTCCAAGTTGTATCAATTTCAATTATCGACGATGTTTCATCGTTGCTGGTTCAATTATCCTCTTCGCTGTAAAGACCTCTTCGCGACAGACAGTTTAATTCGAGCTTGAATCGAAGCTTTCGCTTCGCGCGATTACTCTTTCACAGGATCACGATAGAACAAAAAACAAAAAAAAACAAAAAAAATAGAGAATTCAAATTCAAAAAGGCATCTCGTCGAGATCTCGCTATGGCGAGTATTTATAAAGCATACTAAAGTCTCTGGTATTCGGAAACCAGCCTGCGTGAATCACGCAGCGTGAGCGAGTTCCTTCGACCCCGCGATGAACATCTTTCGCGTAACGACGCCATAACCGGTGGTTATGGCCCCATCCCCCGACCCCCATTGCCTCTATTAACCTAAGAGGGTCGAGTGATACCGCGTCCCGAGTAATTCCTCTCCCCCTCCCCCTTCTCGCGATTTTTCCGCTCCCTCGGCCAGGCATTCCACTTTCGTAACTTCGATGAAAGTCTCCTCTTCCTGATAAACCGACGACAACTGTCACAAACGAACCCAGTGAAATGAAATCTTTTCTTTCGTTCTCCTTTTCTTCGAATTTATGCGAATTTATACAACCGCCAGGTTGGCCAGGGTTGGGTTTATTTAAAAAATCCGGAGGAAAAAAAGTCAATTAGTTTGGCAGAAAGAACAAAGGCGACAGGCCGCGTATGCACGTGTGTTTTTTAATTTATATTCTAATGTCGAGGGGAGGTGGCGCAGTTTGTAACGCCGCGCTCTCCGGCCAATTTAAATTTCGATCACGCTGATTTAATTCACCTTGAAATTGGCCGCGATATTAGCGGGCCACGATTGAATTCAGATTACTCGGCAGCGACCGGGACCGGGTCCGCCGCTGTTGTGTTCCGCTGTTGTGGGGGAGGGTTGTAAGCGCGTATTTCTCAGAAACGCATGGCAATAGTGGAGACTACGTTCATAAAAATTGTATTTGTAGTGCAGAAATTTCTTCGCAATCTTTTTTGATCTTATTTCAAATGTATGTACTTGGAGAACAGATAATATACGAAGGTTTCGTTTTCTTATATCAATATTAGTGATTTTAAGTTTCAATTAAACTTTAATTTTAATTTTTTGACGTTTAATTTGTTTTATTATATCAATTCCTTGTTCTAAAATACCGAGTCACACTCGTACAATAATCACTGAAAATTTCCAGAAAATCGGGTCTCTTGAGGTGCAACGCTGATGCAACGAAAATTAGCGATTGGTTGATTTGGGTCACGTGATTCGCGAGGGGGCGTGGAGTAGACCTCGAGTAGGAGTGGCGTTGTCTGGTAATTTGTTTTGTATCGATTCAAATGTTTGCATATCAATAAAATTGTATGGCAAAAATATCGTCTTCCTAGTCAGAACAGTTGCTTCTGGGCCTTTCAGTGAGACGAATCGTACTGGGGTACAAGTCGTGCGGTTCTTCTGCATGTAATATGGTGTTAAAATAGATTTAAGTAGCTCTTGAAGCTATTATAGTAATCACGTGTCGAAATTTAACTCATTCGCGTTTTTGCTTCTCTCATTACTGCATCGTGTAAACCGTACGTCGATAGTTGAGCAATAGAAGCAGTTGTAATAACCGAGTAACATTGCCAATGTGGTTTCAAACTACTTGCACTTCAAGCGGCATCAATTTAACTAATGAAGGGAAATCTAAATGCTTAATAGAGCTAGAGTTCTCGCGCCAGCGATTCGGTTTCAAATTCCTTATATTCAAGCCACTTGATTATTTCGGACGCGGTTGAAGATAGTTTTGCCAGTAGTACGAGTCAATAATCAACTCTGCGCCACGTTAGAGAAATATTTTCTTTTTTCTACTATATTCATGTTATATTTCTTGTCTGTGAGTATACCGAACGAGTAACAATAATACATCAAAAATTCAATAAATTTTGTACGAAATTGAAGTAGCGTGGGTCAACAATTAATTCCATACTATACTGAAAAAACATTTTCTCGCTTATTTTCCACCATATTTACATTGTGTATCCCATCTATAAAAGCATTAAACGAGTAATATTGATCTACTGAGAATCCATATTGAAATGCAAGTAGTATAGGTCAATAATTAATTCCGTGTTACACGAGAGAAATATTTTCTCCCATTCTTAACTCTTATTTTCCAATATACTGACATTATGTACATTGTCTACAAAATAAGTCAGATAAATATCAACAATTAATTCTATTTTACACTAGAAAACTAGCTTCTCTTCTTTCTAATCTCTTGCTCTTATTCACACGTGCCCTTTGTATCCATTAAACAGGTGACACTAGTAAACCAGTAAACAATTCAATAAAAGTCGACACCAAAATGCAAGTGGTACAAGTCAATGATTAATTTTATGCTGAGATAACGTTTTCCCCTGTTCATAATACTCTTAAATCTTCCTTTATGTTTACTCTGTGCGTTCTATCTACTTCTATCGCATTAAACAAGTAGTGTATCCGATAATCGGAGAGCGAGAGTGCACACGGTCGCGCCCAGCCGTCGACTCAACGAGCGAAATGAAACCAGCGATATCGAACACGCGGTGTTTCTTTCGGCTGCGATCGAACCGAGCTAGCGAGTATCAGACGCGTCGTCGCGCGAAAAATTTACAAGGCCGACCGATGTAAATCACAGGCACAATCAGCATGGCGGAATCAACAGACGAGAAATCCGCGTTATTTCTCTGCCGGTTGGCCAACCGGATCGTGATCCGCCGGACAGACAGAGGGGGAAGACAAAGAGGGCGATGGAAAAGGGTGGAAAAGCCTCGTCAAAAGGTGTAAAAATGTAATTCACCGGTTTCCACCGGGCTCGTGACGAGTTACAGCCGCGTTTCTGCCGCGTTCGCTCTCGCGCGCGTGCTCCCGATGCAACATTGTTTTCAGGGTTATCGGGGAAATGGAAAAAAATGCATCCGCCGTTATCCGGATTATTCGATTCACGGCCAGTCACCTGCGTCTCGTTCGGACGGTTCGACAGCCACGATCGAGGGATGAAAAAGCGATCCTGCAAGGTATTTCGTCCGGTAGCGATTGTTTTCTCATTTTTTTTTCCGCTCCTCTGTCTCTCTCCTCTGTCCCTGTTTGTTTTACCCCTATCTCTGTCTCTCTTTTTTTTTCATCCTGCTTCGTTTGAAAAGGTCAACCTACCCTCTCTATCGCTTTCACGAACGTTCCACAGTGTCCCCTGTGACGAAATTCCGCGTCGTTGCTCGTTTTCGCATCCGGCGAATATTTGATTCGCGAGGCTTTCAGCGAACGATAGTTCCCCCGCGCGGACGTGTTTCGAGACACTAGCCGAACGATTCGTCTAGTTTTCAACTGTTCTCGAGTGCGAAAGATTTCGAACGGATGTTTTTTTTCTCTCTCTCTCTCTCTCTCTAACTCTCGTTTCCATCGAGCCTGTGAGACAGTTTCTAATTGAGAAGACAAAGAACGAAAGATGCTGAAACTCTGTTATTTGCTATTTCATTGCGAGGAACAAATGTGGAGCGAGTGATAATTTATCGACTCGAACTAGTTACTAGGCTGATGAATGATTCTCGATACAGATTAATTGTACGTTTCATAAAAGGAGAATTGTGAAATGTAAATGAAGAAATCCGTCGTTTGGTGCGGCGAATTATTGACTCGTGCTACTTGTTAACGAGAAGTTTCCAATACAAATTAATTACACGATTTATCAGCAGAAACTACGAGATGTAAACGAAAAAATGACACGACAAATTATTCACCCGTACACAAATTCCAAATTATACAAATTAATACATTGTTTTCACAAGTTGACTCATGTTTGCACATACGTTCGCTGTTGCAATTTTTCGTAGAGTTTATTCAAATTGTTTCATATTCAATTGCTGAAAAAGTACACGATGACACGGGATAGTTTCTGCCTAAATGTGTTAATCACACATTTACTCTCAATGCAGATGTTATCGACTTGTGCTACTTGGTAACGAAACGTTTGAAGTACAGGCTAATTATTACAAAAATAAAAGTATTACAAAAAAACTGCACGACTCGTACCCCAGTACGATTCGTCTCACTGAAAGGCCCAGAAGTAACTGTTCTGACTGAGAAATGGAGAAAATTTTGATACGCAAACATTTGAATCGATAGAAAATTACAGGCGCGATCGCTCAGTACCAGACAACGTCACTCCTACTCGAGGTCTACGCCCCCTCACGAATCACGTGACCCAAATCAACCAATCGCTAATTTTCGTTGCATTAGCGTTGCACCTGAGGAGGCCCGATTTTCTAGGTAACAAATCAACCAATCGCTAATTTTCGTTGCATTAGCGTTGCACCTGAGGAGGCCGGATTTTCTGGGTTACCTCCACTAAAATCATTTTCAGTGATAAAACAGATAAGAAACCTTTCGATAAATTTACTTATCGACGAAAGATCTCCAGACCAATTGTATCGTCACTCTCGCTGGCTAAAAAAATTACCTAAATCTGCAACAAGGGAACTGCTTCCTATCAGGAAACATGAAAAAAAAAGAAGAAGTCGACCGGGGGATGGAAGAAACCAACTCGGCGCGGGCTGAATAATCGACTGCCGCGGCGGTTAAAGCGACAGTTCGCAGACACGACGGAAGAGAAAGAGTATCGACTAGTTCCGTCGCGACGTAGATAAGCAACTGCGCCGGCGGCCCGTTCGATAAATCATCCGGCCGTATACTAACACTGACTAACGCAAGCGCCCGGCAATATTGCGCCTCGTTGAATTATTGACTCGTACCACTGTCAAGAGCTAGAACCCCTTTCTCCCTGCTACTACTTTCTAACCGCGGTCACCGTTGTGTCCCGCGTGAACAGCGGTCCTCGAGCGATTTTGCCAAGTGATTCGGTGAAATCGTGCACGCCGCTCTCGAGCGAAATTGGAAGGGATGATCCAGGAAACAGCGTGCTCGTTCGCCACGACGGAAGTTACGAGACGGTGTTTCTCGTTTCTCGAGAGCCTCGCGAACTCGCCGAAAACTTTCTCGACTCAACTTCTCGTCCTCCACCTCCCCCTTGTCCACTGTCTCCTCACGTTACTGAGTCCTCGACTTTATACCGTTCTTCTTCCGTTCCGCGAGCGAAACAATCCGTGTAAAAGCTGTGGCCGTTGGCCGGAAGCGGGGCGGGTATTTACGCGTCGAAGAACAAGCGGCCGTCTGCGCATCGCGACGCATTAAGAATCGGCGGCGTTTTCGGCTTGAATGCATTCCCCGGTATCTTGTTAAGGGCGACAGTTTCGGAGACACAAGCGCGCGCGCGAGAGAGAGAGAGAGAGAGAGAGAGAGCCTCCACCGGCAGTTAAGGGAGAACAATGGGCAGAAAAATATCCTCGCGTGCTGAATTCCATGCGCGAATGCGCCTGGTTGCGTTGGAATCGCTGGCAACAGACTCCTCGCCGAGGAATGTTCGCAAACTACGATCTTTATTGTCGACGATGCAACGTTATTAAGCGTAATAAGCAATGTGAACGATTTAATATTATAGAAAGCACAGATGCTTGAATAATTAATATTGAAATTTCTGGCATTAAACAACGCAGTATCGTATGTAGGTCGTTGTTAAGGTATAAGTATGCAGTTGTAGTTGTTGTATATTTACTCGCGTTTAATTGTAGCAGACAGCCTGTGGTGTGAGAAAATGCGTAAATGTGGTGAAAGAAGCACGACATTGGCGCTTTTGAGGCGTTTTTTTATTTCAAAAAGGAGAATCGATTTGAGTTGTGAGAAAGCGTCGATTGAGCTGCGAAGAAAGAGTTTAGAATTTGAGTTATGTCTGCGTATATTGGTTGTTAATCCGTGTTCATTACCTTATCACTGAAAGTGATTTTAGCGGGGGTAACCCAGAAAATCGGGCCTCTTCAGGTGCAACGCTGATGCAACGAAAATTAGCGATTGGTTGATTTGGGTCACGTGATTCGCGAGGGGGCGTGGCGTAGACCTCGAGTAGGAGTGGCGTTGTCTGATACTGCCTGTATCGATTCAAACGTTTGCATATCAATAAAATTTTATGGCAAAAGGTCGTGTTCATCTCCTAGTCAGAACAGTTGCTTCTGGGTCTTTCAGTGAGACGGATCGTACGGGGTAGAAGTCGTGCAGTTTTTTAATTATCTATTATTTAACCACCAACATTGCTATTAAATATAAATATTATTTATTTTTAATCTCTACGGTAGCAAATTTTGTATCAAAGTTGTCACTTGTTTGAAACAGTGATGTTCAAGTCACTTCGGATCAACAGAATTGGAATTGAATTTGCCGATAAACGAGGTGATCGAAGCCCAAGGCCGAATTATTAATCTGATCGATTCAATAACTATTGCAAAATGTATGAAAATTGTTTTGGAGAATTTGGAAGAACTGTTTAAAAGCAATTGTTATTGATTGATAAAGAACAACAATTTATTATGATATTCAGTTTATTTAATCCCATTTTCCGAGATAAAAATAGAACGCCCTGTTTCGTTTAGTTCCTCCGGTATCACCTAGCTAATTCGTTGTTACCTATACTAAAAAATTTCTTTCATCCCGTTGCAATCGTGTACGAAAAAGCAATATATTGTAGCTTGTTAGAAGCAAGATTATTCTTCCCTTTTTCTTTTGCTTTCCTTCTAACCTATATCAATAATAAATGCGTCTAAACGTCAAATGGTTTTCGACATTCAAAACGTGTCGCTGATTTGAATATGTTTCCCCGAGCGTTTCCATCCGTTGTACGATCTCGTATCTCTCGCGACAGAGGGTTCGCGCGGAAAAGCGGCAGCAGGAGTAGGGAGAGGAGGAGGCTAAAGGCGAATTGTGCGAGAACAGAAAGAAAGACGCGGAGCAAAGCGTGGGCGAATGTTGGAAAGGGGAGGGGGGGGCTAGTCGAAGGGGTGGGAAAAGTTGGAACGAAGTAATTTAAAAAGTTTCTGCTCCATGACATCTCGCGATAACAAATTATTCCTGGCCCATTATCCACAAATGCGATTATGATAAGAAAGAACCGGCGGGGGTAAACTTTGATGCAGTGAGCTCCAGTTAGCGGCCTGCGGAGGAATCGTTGCGCCGCTGGATATTGTAACGTCTGCGTGCTCGCAATTCACGCGGACAACGCCAACCCTTTTTCTCCATTCTTTCAACGCTCTCCTCCTCCTCTCTCTTTCTCTTCCACGAGAGACGAGGAAGAGCTGAAGAAGAGAACAAGGGTTGCAAGTTGTACCAGTACGATTCCTGCGAATTCTGCGAGAGAAATTTACTGCGGCGGAATACAGCGCGCGCGCCGCGTTTCAGATTAAGTAGAAAAGTAGCCAGTTGGCCTCGTTATTGTTTGGAATTGATGGCCAGCGAGATAACAAGCTGTTCGAGAATTTTTTTCCCTCGGAATTGGATGTCCGACATCGTGGAACGGATGGTCTGGCTGTTTACGAGAACGATCACTCGTCGTTGAGTGTACAGTTGACTGCGAAAAACACTTTCTAAACTTTTCATCAGGTTTATATTGTTAAATGTGTGTAATGAATCTATCGCCAAACACGTAATTTTACGTTCAGTTTTAAATTCGTGTTTTTAGCGAACGAGTAAACGATACTAGAATTTAATTAACTAGTTGCAATAAAGTTTTTATATAACTTGTAATATAATTCATGCGTGTAATTTTATACAATTTATGATATATCTAATATATTTTAAATACATAATAATATTATATATATTATTTGTAATGCAAACAGTTCTTATAGCAACTATAGCATTTCGTGAAAAATGGAATGGAATTTTCGCAGGCGTGCAGCGATTGATTTATGATACTTATGATATATATTTTAAATCTGAATATATATTCGTGTTAACCGGCGATTTTACAGAAATTTCAAACTAGAAAATTAACGATTTCTGATGAATGTTGAAATGAATATATTTGAGGTGTAATTGTTTTGTTTATTTCGCATCGTTATTAATTTTCCTCGGTCACAATTTCACCTGGCTGGTGATGGCGTAGTGTTACGTAACAAAAAGTATATAGTGTTACGTGCGTCAACGGCGATTAATGCGTTAAATTGATGATGGCGGAATTTATTAAGATGGATTGAATGATAAACAATCTTCTACTCGTGTGATTAATGAAGTGCTCGCCTAATAATAATTTAGACTTATCTCGCGAAAGATGTATGATGTATTTTTCCTATATATTTGCGAGATATTAATTTGAAATTTATTACTAAAACCAAACTCAGAAATTTGCTGTTGACTCGAAATTTGGTAGATTCGAAATTTGCAATTTTTTTGAAAATTAAATGAGAAATCGAGATTAATCAAATGAACTAACTGTTTAATAATTTAGTTGTTTAAATTGCTGTTAATTTTCGGATCAATATGCTAAATTCGCCAAATTGAAAATTTACCATTTTTTAGAAATTGGATCAGAAATCGAGATTAATCAAATTAATTAATTATTCGATAATTTGATTGTTTACAGACAAACATTTAAAAATAAAATTGTTGAAAATTGGTAATGACTCTTTCTCGGAGAGGCTTTATTTTGCTCCTTTACTTGTCATTAATTTTTTCTATTCTATCGTCCCAGTTCCTTATGAAAATTTTAGCTATGACCACAGTATAATTTCAGTCCAAATAGAATTATATAATTTATTCTACAATGTTAATTAATCAATTCATTCCTACTCTGCAATGATTCTGTTGCCAACGAAAAAAATTCTCTAAATCTGCAATACAAAGAATAGTTGTTCCCCCCGTGTTATTCGCACGGCGATCGTATCTCTGTAAAATATTCGATTCGTCACGCTGGTATGGTGCAATCTCGGTAGAAGAAGGGTCCATCGAGTTCATAGAGGCGCGATGAATATCGTGAATTGGGAAGATCGAGGAGGGCGATCGTCACTGCGACGGATAAGGAAGAACATCTCTAGCAGGTCCACTGAAATGGAACCGCGGGGAAGATGAAAACAGTTTGATGTCTAATCTCATTCGAGAACCTAGCGACTGTGAATGATTAATGCAAAGAAGAGATAAATTGTCTTGAAGAAACTCGCCTCGTTGTATTCTCGATCTTCCTGTGAACCATTCACGAAGAATTACAATTTCACATTACGATTAGACTGCGGCGGTCTATGCATCCGTAAGAAGCTCAAAGGTGTTGCGCAAACGCACGACATTTACACTAAAAGTATTGTAACACGTCAATATTAGTATGAGACAATTTAACAGGAATTAAAAATAAATTATTACTTTGTTTCATTGTTGAAAGTAAATTAAAATTACTAAACTATCGAAACACGTTAACTTATATGCTGTTGCGTTGTTACGTTAAAAAATAATATGATAAAATAAATATTTTATTATGTGCTTACGATATTAACAAAAATGACAAAATTAATATATCGAAAAATATTACATAATATTACTATCGTAAAAATATAAATGTAGAATTTGTTGTAATATTTTACTTTACTACTCAGTGTTCTTTGTAAGAACGAAAATTCGCATTAAACGCCCGCGATCAATAGCAAAAGTCACGCGATCGTTCGA
>KQ435706.1:643515-654415 GCA_001276565.1 Melipona quadrifasciata
GACAAGTCAGTCGTTAAAAAATTCCCCTGGACATTAGGTAATTATGCTCGACTCTCGTCCCTTTCTCTTTCTCTCTCTCCGTGTAATTAAGGATTAATTCAGGATCACAAGGGATAATTCCCGAACAAGGGTAGAAACTCTTAATCTCTGTACAAGGCTTTGCACAGCTTTCTATCGATATAACTCTGATTTAAAAAAAAAGAGAGAGAGAGAGAGAAGAAAAACTGCACGACTTGTACCCTAGTACGATTCGTCTCACTGAAAGGTCCAAAAGTAACTGTTCCGACTAAGAAAAGACGACTTTTTTACCATAAAATTTTATTGATATACATTCGAATCGATAGAAAACAAATTACAGGCGCGATCACTCAGTACCAGACAACTCCACTCCTACTCGAGGTCTACGCCACGCCCCCTCGCGAATCACGTGGCCCAAATCAACCAATCGCTAATTTTCGTTGCATCAGCGTTGCACCTCAAGAGGCTCGATTTTCTGGGTTACCCCCGCTAAAATTACTTTTAGTAATAAAAAAAGCTCAGGGGAACATTTTTCGAGCGACAGAGAAAGGAGGAGGCTAAACGCGCGAATTAAAAGCTTACATTCGGCCGGGATGAACACGAGCACACAGGTTCGAGGAGAGTGAGATGGGGTTAATTGATGAAAAAATCGTCGGCTGCCAGGAAACGGATTAACGAGAGAGAGAGAGAGAGAGAGACGCGCGTTACACATTACGCCAGCGCGTATGTATTTATTTGCCCGAGCGAGCGCGATAAATCAGGATAAGTGTGTTTCTCTGGCGATGATCGTCGATCGAACGATAAATTTCTGGTTCCCTCACTCCTCAATCACCTCCCCCCCCCCCCATATCTGGCAAATATGTATCGCATCCAGGGCAATTTTCAGCGCGGGCACGTGAAACACTTGCCAGTTTTCCAAACGCTGAACAATCCCCCTGGCAGCTCGGGCGTATCGCGTCAACGTTGAACGCGCGTCGCGCGCGTGATTTAATAATAATCGGGCGGGCGCAGTGTCGGGGCTGATTAAGAAAACGGAGAACAGAGGCTGCGTGAATCTATAAACGATTTGAACTTTGTGAAATTTGCGAGTCTCGCACAGCTCAGTTAAGGGGAAATATTTAACAACATAATCAATGGGTAGATGTTAATCGAATTTGCACGAAACGCGTGCAACAGGCGCGATTTCAATGTTTTAGTCACTTACCTTGCAACTAAGCGTAAGTGTATATATTTGCGTTAGAGAAAGTACGTGGAAACGTGCATTGAATTAATTTGTATTTACAGTTACAGTTACGATATTACGTTACTAAATCAATTTACATCGTATTAACGCTACATCCACTTCTTTGAAATTAAATTAACTTACTCATGTTCCAGTCTTGTCCCGCGTCGGCGTTCATTTTGTTTTTTCTCGAACTGTATAAAACTCTAGATAGATGAAAGAATAACAGGCGATATACACGGGGACAAACAGAAAGCAAAATTGCGACGTGATTTCTCTCTCGCGCGAATAAAACATCGCGCGTGTCTAGTTTCGAGAGTATACGAGACGTACGAGGGAACGAGGATCCAATAATAAATTTGAAACAACCGAGACGTCTCAGCGTCGAATGTGACTCGAAAAAAGTATCGGAACTGTTGTTCCAAATTATTGTGAATTATCGTATTGACGCACGATGACAAAACGGAAACGCAGACCGACTAATGAGGATATTATCCTGTTCGTGGAAATAAATTGATCACAATGGGAGGATTCAATTTTTTATGGGCTTGACCGACCGACCGACCACTCTCGAAGTTCTTTGTAATTGAGCATTAATCCATAATGGTAAAGGATGATCTTCCAACAAAGGGAAAACTGTAATCTCCTTACAACGCTTCAGAATTCCGCTATCAATATAATTCCAACAAAGGAAGTGAAACAAAAAAAAAAGTGAAAAGAGTTTTCGAGCGACAAAGGGTATTATTTCGTAACCTGGTTTTTCTCTTTTTTTGCACGCGGAAAAACCTGCCGATTATTCGCCCTTATCCGGCCCGCAATTGTTCAAATTCAAATGTGCTTGACCAATTTTCGAACTCGAGCTCCTCGAAAACGTGAATGCCTTGAATGACAGAATGCTCGACATATTTTTACGTGTGAAATTGACGGATAAATGTAACTGTTCGCGCGATATGGTAATTTTATAAATATAGTTGGTGATCTCGAAAGCCAGGCGGTACAAATGATCAAAAATATAAAATATACGTTTAAAAATATCGATTGAACATTCTGTCCGTAATATAATATTTAAAATATACAATATCGTTGTTAAAACAATTTAATTATAGTATCGTAACGATCATATTACGATCATAATATTAATAGCAAGATTGCGATAAGGTTACAGTAATAATTAATAATTAATAATAAGGTTATAGCTAATTGCATTACGTGGTTATATCACGATAATAAATTAAACTAGGCAACAGGTCTTAATAAATAAATCGTTATAATTTAAATGACAGTAATTAAAATAAATCGACTTATACAATTACGTTTCTGTCTAAATAGAAATGGATGTTAATTTCAAAGAAAATACCCGTGTATTTTACGCAGCTGTAAGAAAAGAAAATCTAAAGTTCGTCGTATTGAGAGATTTGATTGTTCTAGTGTTCAACTCTTCCATCGACTGAAGGTTTCTACACGATTTTTGCGCAAGTTGTTTTTTTAACGATTGACTTTTCAGACTCTGGAAACAAAGCCCAAGCAAAAATTCGTTCCCACTATATAGATACATTACTATCTGTATTTTTTCATAAATATGCGTCCGCAATATTAAGAAACTTTTTTGCCATTAGGTTGTGACGTATGGTTAAAATTTTATCGATAAAATTTTATTGATACGCAAACATTCGAATCGATGGAAAACAAATTACAGGCGCGATCGCTCAGTACCAAACAACGCCACTCCTACTCGAGGTCTACGCCACGCCCCCTCGCGAATCACGTGACTCAAATCAACCAATCGCTAATTTTCGTTGCATCAGCGTTGCACCTGAAGAGGCCCGATTTTCTGGGTTAGCTAAAATCACTAAAATCACTTTCAGTGATAAAAAGTTCGTCCCATTTTTTCGAGCCGCTCAGTCCCAGCCTAGCACTCGTTCTCGACTGGGAAGCAGCGTGAGTAGCATTTAGCGCGAGAGGGCCGTTGAATTACAATGAAACGGGAGGAGGATAATCTCCCACCGGTCGTTGTTTCTTAGCATTCCTGGTCGACGAGGGTTGCACGCTGAGGGAACCGTACTCTGGGAAGCGCGAGTGCAATAAAATTCACCAGCAGTCTCAACAGCGAGACTCTCTCTCTCTCTCTCTCTCTCTCTTTCTCTGCGAAACGGTTATTTACGAGACTTAGGCGTATCGATCTTTCCCGCGCTTCTTCGCCTTCGTAAACATTTCGCAAACTTCGTATTGTATGTATGTACCGGGAGTGCTGTGCGAATTGGCGAGGCTTTATGCTAAAGTATCGGGCAACGAGTGACGAATGACTTGGACGAATATACACGAGTTAATTTTTGAACGTGTCGCGAGGAAATTTTACTGAATGTGAAAATCGAAAATATGCGGGATTAATTGAACTCTAGTGTGTATTCTTTTCATGGCTCGCTGCTGCGCTTTGTAGAGTTAAGATGATGGGGATTAAATTGCGACCATAATGAACAATTAAATTAAAATAGAATTATGTTATAGTAGATTATATTACTGTATTGTGTTAAAAACACAATGCAGTTTTTACCAAATTCTTTAAATATGTTTAGATAATTATACCAAAAAGAGGAAAAAGAAACTCAACTTTGTCCGATGATGTGGTTTTCCAACTTTTAAATTTTTTACAATACAATTGAATCGTTATTATTTACTCGACTGTCAAGTAGATGTAGTTTTAGTTACTTCGCTTTAATATTCGTACATAGACGAGAGACCTACGTGCGAACGAACATTCGAACGATCTGTCTTACGATTTGTACTCGATCAACAATGCCGAAAGTGATGTGGAAACCGTTTAAGGGGAACGGAGGGCATCGCGAAATTCCGTGTCGGTTAATTTATGTCGATGGAACGTCGGGGCGTCGGATCCGGGGACAAAGTTGAGAATAATCGAAGTTCGCCAGAGGAAAACGGAGAGGCAGCCGCATCCATCGAGAGCGATACCGACGAAAACTTTACTATCAGCGAGTGAGCGCGAGTCATGAAGCGAGTGAGAGTCGCGCAGACACAGCCGGGGAATGTAAAAGCTTTTGTAAGATTTGAATTTCTCGTCCTACGGTTCTTCCTACGAAGAAAGCCTGTGGGTTTCTTTGAAATTTTTCTTCCTTGGGGAAACTTTACACTTGCATCGCTGGGCTCGTATAATAATTGGCGATATAAGAATTAGACAGAAATTTAGATATATTTAGGTATGTGTGCACGTATGGTTGACTAATAATATCGTTTTAAAACTCTTCTAGCAAACGTTTTTATCAGTACACACAATGTTGTCCATAGAAATTGAAATATTCGGTGAATGTTTGAATTTTGTATTAATTGAACAACTTTGAATATGTATAATATATTGATATAATAATATGATCAAAATTAAGTTAAACTTAATAATCTTAATTTAGAATTAATAATAATTTACTTTGAAACTATTTTATCAGTATAATATTTTTCTAGAACTATTCTTTCGGTTAAATATTTTTGTCAGTACACACAATGCTGAAATTTAAATATCTATTTAACGAGTAGTTGAATTTTCTTATTAATTTCAGTGATAGCAATTTAGAATTAATACTAATGTAGTCAAAACTGTTTTACCAACGTCAATATAACAATTTCTTTCAATTCTTGTTTCTCAGTGTCTCCTGAATTTCCAAATTTTTCGTTAATCAATCTTCTTCCTCAATCAACTTTACCGATTATTTCACGATTAAATTCAAGCGTACGCTTGTTTCCATCGCTAATTACTCGTTACCACGCACGAAAACTCCCCATTTAAGTACGAAGAAATATCGATCGACTCGACGATTAAAATTAAAAAAAAAAAAAAAATGTCCGAAACATGGACAAAAGCTCCGTGTCCATTTCAAGAAATAAAATCTCCAGCCAACTGGTTCACGGGGCCAATAAGAAGCACGGGGGACGGCCGTTTAAAACGCTTTTTGTCGCAAGTCGATACGACTTCCCGTTACTGAGATATCGTCGTTTGAATCCAAGCGTAATATTTCTTCCTTTCTCTCTCTCTCTCTCTCTCTCTCTCTCTCTCTCGATCGCGCGCGTCGGGTCTCTCGCTCGCTCCCTCAGCCACTGACCTATCCCACGACCGGTACTTGTGCGCTGGTCACTGACGGACGCCCAGTCAGCAGTTCTTTTTTCCCCTCCTTTTCTGATACTACTACTGCTACTACTACGCGGCGCGAGCGGGGGGGAGGGAAGTGGGTCACGCTATTTCCGGGAATTTCGGCCGCCATTCACGCCGCTCCGTGCGTTCTTTCGATCGTCGTATCTCCGAGACGAATCGAGGTATCGGGATGCAACAAATTGCGAATTAAAGAGCGTGATTCCTTCTATCCGTGGGGGAGACTTTGGGTTTAGTTTGGAAACTTTTTATAGGTGTTTCGAGAGAGTGTAAATGGAATAGTGGGGTTCTGGAGTATGGTTTTGAAGTGTATTTGCAAGAGAGGGTTTGGATTGAATTTGGAGATTTCTTGGAACGTGTTTTGAAAGAACAAGAATGAGAGTAATGTAGAGTATGATTTTGTCCGTTTCTGAGGGAAGGTTTGAGTTATATTTGGAGATGTTTTTGAAAGAATAAAAGTAAGAATACTAGAACGCTCTCTGTGACGTTCTCTGTGCAATTTGTAAGAGTTGATTGAGATTAAATTTCGAAATTTTTTGGACTTGTTTTTAGAGAATAAAGGTGGGAATATAGATAGAATATGATCTCTATTTCTGAGAGAAGATTGAAGATTGAGTGAAATTTGGAGTGTTCTGAAAGAATAAGGAAAGAAATAGCACAGAATATGATTTTTTAATTTCTGTTTAAATGTTCGAGTGAAATTTGAAGATTCTCTGGAAGAAGTCAACCTATATAATTCAACTACAAAAACTGGTATGCTACATATCGCTGATCACGATTAATACTCGAATTTCTAGGTACATATTGATTTTAAATCCGTCGGCCAGTCGACATGTCTCGATTACACATCGAGACGTCAATGCAGTCGGTTATTCCTGAAATTTTTCGTTTCAGTTTTCCTTCGGTTGGCAAATATTTTCCGAAGGAATAGATTGGTTTGCAAATTGGCATGGGCAACGTGGAAAAATATTTCCCTCCGTAGTCGAGTGCGCTTTCACGAACGACAATAAGTGCTAGAGGAAAGCGAAATGAAAGTTTCAAGAGAGAGAGAGAGAGAGAGAGAGAGAGAAGAGGAAGGAGATTTCTTTTTAGCGAACAATTTTACGTCGTCGATATTCTCGGTTTAACGAACGTCGGGACAAACTGAATCAGTAGCGAGGAAAGTAGACGTCGAACGAGTTATCGGTAATTCTCGATACGATGCGTAACAGAATGCTGATAAATTAGTCAGAAAATCACCTCGATTTTTTCGTCTCGCGGAAACAACTTACGCGAGACACGGTGAATTTAATTCCTGGCTTTCGTACTAAAGTAAAAGGTAAAGAAATTTTTAAGGGAACTGTTTATAACTGTTTCGTTATATTTTATATGATATTAAAGTATAGATCTTACGTTTATGTTGTATGTACTGCCTAAAATATTTCGATATTTTACTACGCACTTTGATGAAAGTTACCACTGTTACGATTGTATCAGTAAGGTATGAGACTATACGTAAAAAACTTAAAATCAAAATATCTAAACACAAGTTAGAAATTAAATACAAATGAAATTACAAATTTACAAAAAGGAATACTAAATAGTAAGAACAATATATTAAATAATACCTCATTCTGTCTTGAAATTTACGAAAGTAATGAATAATGAAATTAATTATTGAGATTTCTTCTAATTAAATATATGCATATATATAACAAAGTATAATAAAATTTAGAAATAAAATATATAGATATTAATTGCAAGTGAAAAAATTGGTATGCAGTGAGAAGATTTCACCATGTCTTAAAGTTTGTTTTAAGAAGATGAATGAGTGACTATTAAGACACTTTCGTGATTTATTCTAATTCATGTACACATGCATGCAAAATTAAAAACCAAAATATGTAGATGCAAGTCGGAGGAAAGGAAAAATTAGTATGCAGTAAGAACAGCGTGTTAAGTAAGGTCTCACTTGAAGGTGTAGGAGCTTAAAATTTATCAAGATAGTGAGTAAACTGACTATCAAGGTACGTGATTTCTTCTAACTCGTCAAACGTCGATCGTGTCCTACAACAGTTATCCTATAAAACAGAAAAGGTGTCTGCATCTGTTCGTTTGGATACTTTCGCGAATCTCTGTGCACGAAGCACCCAGAACCCAGTGGCTACAATTCATCCTCCTCCCCGGCAGAATATCTCAATAGACTTCCACTCGCCTGACGCATAAATCACCATAAAATAAAGACAAACCACCCTCGGCTCTGTATGAACTCATATTCATCGAGCGATTTTCGTGCGACGTTCGCTTTCGACGATACCACCACCGCCCATTTCGGTTCATAGAACCGTACGAGAACGTAACGTCGCGCACTATGAACCGTGAAATGGACGAACGTCGGCCGATACTCTCTCGTTCCACGTGGAAACGCTACATTTCGCGGACAAGATTCTGGCTTCTCGTTTTTTCTCTCCCCTCTTTTTCTGCAAACAAACGACACAGTCTGCGCGGTCTAGTCTAGTCTGCCAGAATCTTCACCCTCCCTCCTTGAAACTCGCCCCTCGACGAGGCAGACGTTCTCTCCTTTTTTTTTTTTTTCCTGAAAGAAAACCGTGGTCTACTCGGTGTTTCGCTTCCTTCCTCCCTTCCCGACGAAAGCCATTATTTCACGGGGGAGAAAACAGCGGAACGGAATTATTCCGGCCTCGGTAAGATCGAGCGCTTTCCAGCCGATCTCTCTCATCATCGAATGGATCCGCGTCGGGGGGGAGGACGAATCGTCAGCGGCAGCGGAAAGTCGCGTGTGCAGCGAAACGTAATCCCCCCTCTGGAGGATGTTCCGAAATTCAAATCACCCCGCCGCGACCAAGGTCTCGTCTCGAGGAGACCCACCATCCGAAGGACGGTCAAACGAACCTCCTCACGTTTGGGCAACAGCCGCGGACTGTTCAATATTTAACAGCGTTCGAGAAATGTGTCAGTGAAGTCTGGCGACAATCTAACTCGGGTCTCTCGGCTTAATAACTCGGGACGGGGGAGCCACGAAGGGCGATTTCCGCGGACGCGTTTCTTCGAGGGATACACGCGTATTTGAAATTCCCGGAGGAATATTTCTCGTGCTTGGAATATCCGGTGAATTCCGTGAAGTGGAATTTTAAACGTTTCTTGGAGGAATTATATTTCGTCTATTCTTTCTGTTGGAATTTTTTCTTTTTTTTTTTCTTTTTTTTTTTATTAAAATTTTAATTTCGACGGAATTAGCTCACTTTTATTAAAATCTCAAGCAATTTTGCTTTCACTTCCGTGATATTTTATATTATCACACGGGGTGAATCACGCAACTCGCACACCTGAGATAACTTCCAGGTTTATTTTAAGTGCGTCGAATGAAAAATTGTTTAAGAGAAAAGTTAAGTTAGTGGTTTTAAGGAAAATATGACGTATCAATTTTTTGTATATGTTGAGATTCTTTAATTGGACCATATATGTATATTTCTTTCGTCACAAGTCGAGAAGAATATTAAATTCTAAGTATAATGATATTTTTTATTATATTGCACCACGTTGGTATTGCAGGTAATAATGTTTTTAATTTTTAATCTTTCCGATTCTCGTTTTTTAATTTCGGTAAATCTTGTTTTTCATCGCACGTTACCAACATTATCCACCGGCGTTAATGTTCCGTTAATTCGTACACCTCGGCAGATTTCACGGCACGTTTCAGATTATAGAATTTTCCGATTCGATATTATTTTAATTACCCTATTATGACAAGGCCGGTAATACTCTGGCTTTTAATTAAATAATTAACTTAACTAACGCGATATTCACAATTCCCAGCCGTGCATTCACACGCGTAAGATCGAATATGTGCGAGGAACCAACGATATTACATCCGCGTTTTCGAGAGAATTGAAATAAGTTAGATTCGACAAAACGCGACGCGACACGGCAGCTAACAAGCGTAATTCAACTTTCTCCGGTGCACTGTGACTTCAAATACACACACGAACGCTCAAACATCCATTCATACTTTTTCCATTACGGTATGATGCCAAGTTCCTTTCTTATCAAATAAGTAATTCCAAACTTTTGAGCGGCGGTGTGTTTAAAACGCAGTCGAGCAAGAAGAGCTTTGAAGAGTTATGCTTGCAAGAGTTCCAACTCTATTAATTCCTTTTTCTTTCCTTCCTTTCTTTCTTTCTTTTTTTTAAACTTCGACTTGTGGTTTACGCCGCAAAGACTCAACCCCTCCAGGGAGGGATCTCGGTGGCAATTTTGTTTTTTTTTTTCTTTTTTTTTCTTATTACAAATTTTAATATCTACTCTCCTAACCGGAGATCGGAGAACGAATTTCGTTCGGGTGAACGGAACGCCGGAACGGAAATTTATTAGCAATTCGAAGCAACGTGTAACGAAAACAAAACGAACGGCGGAATAGTTAAAATATCAATAACATCCGACATTCATGGACGAGGTTCCCACGCGGGATTCTGGCATAACAACCGGCGGATCGCAGCGAGCATAATTCATTGGAGAAACGAATGTTTCCTTGGCGCGCGATACTCGTGACGAATTTTTTGCTAACGAAACAACAGTGATTCCGTGGGATCAATTTTTGACGAAATATTCGATGAATTTTCTTCTGATTTAATTCTTTGCAATTGAGTTGATCAAAGAGTAACTGCGTTTTTTCTTCTAACAAACGAGCATAATTCGTTGGAGAAACGAACAATTCGTTCCTTGACGCGATACTCGTGACGATAATTTTTTTTTTACGAGATCCGTAATCAATTCGTAATCAATTTTTGAGAAACTCGATCTCTCAACGTAGATCCTCGATGAATTTTCTTCTGATTCAATTCTTTGCAATTTCTATATCAAAGATATAGGTTTAGGTCGAGTTAGATGCTTTAAGTTTCAATTCCCTTTTTTTTTTTCTCAAGTTTCTCTTTTTCACGAAATTTAAATCGTCGTTCGTGCTCTTTCGAGGTCTCGATCGTATCAAATTATCCGGAAAATTCCTATCCGATTTCGCGCACACGGAAATTTTCTAGGAATTCCGATGGGCGGTAAGAGGGGGAGTGGAGGAGGGGATAGGGTAAATAAACGAAACGAGCGGAAAGAAGGCCGTCGAAAACATCGCTAATGAGCTTAGAGCTTATTCGGAAAGTTGCTCGCTCGCTCGCTCGCTCGTTGCCTCATCGAAATTTTGAGGGTGCAGCAACGAGGCGCTAGGTACCTCCTTCTGATCGCGTTCGCGCTCCCGATTCAACGTGCCCCCGTGTATACGTCCTCGAACGTGCAAGCAATAAGCATCCAGGCGGCGTTTCGAAATTTGTCGCGACCTTAATGCGATTACGTTCGTCAGCGTTTCCAACGTACTACGCGGGCATAATGCGAGCCGAATTCGACGAGGGAATCGTGACACGTTTCGGCTCGTGAACCAACGAAAACGAAGCCCTCGCCGCCATTCTGTATAATCGGACTTCGTCTACGTGTGTACGTGCGTGTACGTTCGTTGTACGGCT
>KQ435706.1:665327-676768 GCA_001276565.1 Melipona quadrifasciata
CAATACTGCGATGTATATAACTTGATACTTGTTTCACTTTATTGATTCAATATGCGTATATTTTGTTTCATATTAACGGAAAAGAGTCAATTTTTACGTCGTAAGTAGATAATGGTACTTGATTATTCATTACTTCGAAAGAAATGTAGTTTTTCTTTTAAGTTTATGTTACCATAATTGTCATCCTTTCACTTTTGTTTCCATACAATAATTTGGCAAAAATGATTACGAAAGACGAAAGATGATCGCACGTCGATGAGCAAATCACCGAATGAACTTGACCATCGTCAAAATTTATAGAAGAATCCGGGCTGTGAACGATGACAATCGTAAAGCAGCCAGTTACTTCCGATTCTTTAAACTGGGAGGTGAAAAGGGAACGAGATAGATGAACGAGGGGGGGAAAAAGAACCGAGGAGGAAAAAAGAGGGTGGCGAAAAGTGGATTCGAACCTCATTGGAGAACGGCCGGAGAATTAACCTCTGGCGTGTTTTTCTTAATTTTCCCATCTCTCTCACTCTCCATCATCCGTTCTTTTCCTCCGGCAGAGAGCACGCGAAAATGGCCGCTTGCCGATGGGCCAATCGATTTGTCAGAATTTTCAAGTAATTCCGCCGATACTCCAGTTACGGGGTTTCATTTGTTTTAATTAACACCTCCGCTCGTTAACGTATCTCTCCGCGGTTTTAGTCGGCGGCTACAGATTTTCGCGCCTCCTCTCAATTCACACGGACACGTGCAGCACGTGCGATACTCGTGTCAGAGTGTGGAAATTGGAGGGCCGGCGGGAAATTAGTCTCTGACCGGTTCGTTCGTTGCTTGGGGATCGGTTCTCATCAGTTATTGATGACAACGGACGATTCTTCGTTTGTTTCAGACCGGGGATGAACCTGAGACTGTTCTTGTGGACTCTGTTGGGCTTGTTCGTGGTACTTGCCGGCTGCTTCATGGCCAGCATCTGCTTCTCCACGGCCGATCTTTTGGCCGATCAACTCAGACAGACTCTTCTCGAGGGTGAGCTCCAGAGTTTAAGACGGTACCGAGGACGGGCCAATCGCGAAAACTCGATCGTGTCTATTGCATTCCTTGCCATTCTTTTTATCGACGTAGACTTTATTATCGCTTCAGTTTTCTAAATTACCAAATTATTAAAAAGCACTTTGAGGTTCTTGAAATTTGTGATAGAAGAATTATATTTATTAAATTTATGACAGAAGAATAGAAGAAGGTTTTACGCTTTTGAAATGAGATAAAATGAATTGTTGCGTGATTTTCTTTTACAAAGTCGCAACAGTTTGAATTATTGACCATTTTCTTTTTTTATCGTTGTTGGCTCAGTTATGCACTTTGTTGTATAATATACATAATAAGTATAATATTATCAACAATCGTTGTTAATTTGTTAAGTTGGAATTTCCAAGGAAAGGATTAATAAATTCTCAAAGATGTTTTTTTTTTAAATTATTTATGCTTTATAAAATTTTACAACACGTATATATAATTTACATGTTCAAATTACGTTTAGGTAGCATGCATTGCTGACTAAACATCGTTACAGAAATTAGTCAATACTCCAACTCGCGCTGGATTGTAATAATATCTGAGAGAAACAGAAATATACTTGTATAAAATTAATCATTGAGTGGCCAATTCAGTATTAAAATAAACTCCCTCGTAATCAATTATTTACTACTAAATCTAGCAGACTTAAAACTAGATCCAAAATAAATTTAATATTAACGGGCAACCCGGATCGTTTACATCCTGAACGAAATTTCACTCGTAAATTTGACCATGCAAACTTCGTTGTTGTTTCTGAAAAACATCCTAAAGATTTCATTCGTACAACACAGTAGAAATTTCATTAGCACCGGATTTCAGATGTTCTTTTTACTTTATTATTGTTTAAAAAAGTGTAAATAATATTGATTTCATAATTGTTCAATTATTATCATTTAAATAACAATGATTCACACGTAGAATATTTTGATACGTATCGAATGTCGGTTAAGTATTTCAATATTTTTTTACATTTTCTGAAAGATCAGTTTAATCTGAAGTTTATTCGTGAAAAATGGTTGAGAGACTAAATGAGTAAAAATATGATTGGAGATGAACTAAACTTAATTTTTCTGTAATCTTCGATGTAATAATATATTTGCCTATGGACTAATTTCAGTATGTGGCGTGACGACAAAATATAAGGAGATTGCAGAAAGATTAAGTCAGTACCTTCGTCTAACCCTCGAACGATCCTCTCCTCTTCAAGCAACAACAGTTCCTTTTACCAATCCCAAAATACGTAGATCCACAAAATGTCAGAATTGAAACGATAAACCGTGGCGGCAGGCATCGTTGCATAAAGGTAACGTTAACTCTATTAGCGAAAACGAAAGCAAAGGCAAACGGTATCTGCGCGCGAGCCCGGGTAACCTATTTCCCGAAAACAGAGAGACAAAGCGAAATCGAGGCGAAAGCCGGGAATCGTGAAATATTCATCGGCGAGCCCGATGTATGCGCGAGCTCTGTTGGCGGATCGGCAGGTGGCGGCGCGCGAATTCATTTTCTCCGCGCGATCGCCTCGTGAACGCCTATCCGTTGTCCCATTTTTTTTTCTTCTTCGTTCCTCCTGCTCGGTTTTCGCGATTTCGGCCGTTTTCCTTTCTCGAATTTGAATATTTAACGAAAAGCAAACAGGAGAAAGGAGGGAAATGTACACTCCCGCTTAAAATTTCCGAAATCATATTGACAACCGACCGAGAAGGTGATTCTACATTAAAAAATATATAGAAATATACGTTTATTTTCGAGAAATCAAGTTTGGAAATTTACTATATTTGTAGACTAAATAAACACTTGAAATTAACTAATTCTAGACTTGACAGTATAAATGATATATATATATATATTTCTATATAATTTTTCATGTAGAATCACCTCCTCGGTCGGTTGTCAATATGATTTCTGAAACACCGTGTAAGAGGACTACAAAGGCAGTTAACTGAATCAGTTAAACTGTTAAATTTGTAATAGGAACATTTGTCCTGCTTAAATACTCGTCCTTGCTCGATTTTAATCCCCGCGAGGGATTTTTATACCTAAGTTCCGCAGTTAACTGGTTAACGTATAAATGTTAAATATTAAAACTGAAAAGCGTCCTTTGTCAGCGAGATTTTCGAACGAGAGTGTATAGACGGCGGGGGCACCGCTTCGGTTCCGTCCCGAGTATCGTCTCAATATGGCGGGCAGATGGCGGGAACGGCGCGTTCCGCGAAATACTACCCGGCTATGTAATATGCAAATCGACGGCCGAACGCGACGCACACCGGCTGTCCCGTTGGAAATTACCGATGGAAATCTCGTTTGGCGTCTAGCTACTTAATGAGTAGATACGTGATTCCCTGGATCCTCTTCCTCCGGGCCTCGAAATCCGAAACGTTTGCTCCCGATAAACTTGCAGTCTGATGCGTCGCGTTGCCTACTCTACGCAAATTTGCCCTGATTAGCCGCGGATTGTGAACGAGATATGGAGATCTTGATGGGGCTTCGTGATTCTCTAGACCGAGGGTTGCCGAAGAATCGCGCATGAAAGGGGGACACGCGCGGTAGGATATTCCTCGGGTGAATGTACCTCTTGGAAATGGAGTGAATTCAGTTAAGTTTATTAATCAAGTTTCGAAGACATTGCGGGCTACTAACACAAACAACTAAAGTAAAGAAATATAATATACTGGTGAAAGTATTATTTTTCACTCGTAATATGATACATTTTATCTTAATTGTCCACGAAGGAGTTTAGTGATTCTGAATAAGAATTATTGAAGAATTATGTGTACGTATCTCCTGGATTCAGTGATAATACCTGAGATTGGGAAGAGACATTGGAAATTAATAAGATAGACGAATAAAGTAGAGAAATATAATATACCAATATACTGAAATTAATATTCTTCATTCGTAATGTGGTACGTTTTATCCCGATTGTCTATGAAATTATCGCGAAGAAATTTAAAATTTGATTCTGAGTGAGAAGTGCTGTAAAATCATGAGTATAGAATAGAGAATATGAATGATGAAATATTATACATATCGTGGATTTAGCGATGATACATTGGAATGATGAAGCAGCAAAATATATCTTTGTTCGTAATACGGTGCAGTTTGTCCTAATTGTCTCATAATTGAATCGCGAGGAGTATGGAGATTTTGACGAGTTTAGTTATTCCGCATGAGGATTACTAAAGAATTATGCGTACGATAGTACAGAACACGCGCGGTGGAATATTTTGGTCAATTAATCACGCGATATCTCGTCCCTGCTGACTCGATCGTTTATTCTGCTTTCAATTTTAACATCCGCGAAATGACAGTGACTCTCCCTGCTTACAATTCTGATCGCAAATTTTACTTCTCGGTAAAAACACGAAATCCGGCGTGATAAATCTCCTCCCGAGGCTTCTCGGAAAAGAAATCGGAATTCAGAGCCGCGTCTGAATTCCGATTCTTCCTCTTCAAACATTCCTTCCGCGGTTTCTCGCCGGCCCGCGGAAACCATCACTCGGAATGATTGGGACAGCGTGGTCGGTCTCGCGTGAACATTCAATTGCGAACGGTATTTAATTGTAATCGACAATTGGCGATGTCGACCGCGGCTTTTAAATTAATACGTCGGTGGGCCTCGACCGCGAAACGAAAATTTTCAATTTTCCACGGGCTTCCCTCGCCGATACGATGCGAAATATCGGAAGGTCACAGGCTAGCGCGGAATATTCGCGCGACGACCTTCCCGTGGAATTTGTCGACGCTTCCGCGAGAGCCAGTTCTATTCTATCTCTCGGCCGAGAATAATTGAGATTCACGTACGCTCTCGACGATTCTTCCATTCTTTTTGATACACCTTCACGCCATACTCTCCCGTTTCTGGCAGTCGCTTTATTGAGCGCCGAGGGAGATTCAATCATCTTTGCACCGGGGGTAAATGTTATTTGCGTCGCCTCTGCTGTCACCTGTGCGCAACTTCATTTTTTTTTTCCTTTTTTTTCAAAGAAACGAACAAATTGAATGTCCCTTAAAGTATAAGTTTTATACTCGAAAGATATTTTCCAGCGTCGTTTATACATGATTTCTTCTAAGGAAAGGAAAAGTAAATAAGTTGAATTTTTCCTACGTGAGTTTTCCACTCGTAAAGATATTACCTTCGAATTTTTCATTGTCTTTCAAGTGTGGTTTTTTTTTTTTTTTAGAGTAAAATGAACGAATTGAATTTCTTCCATGTAAGTCTTAAAAAGTATTACCTACAAATTTTTTAGAATCGTCTATTATCTTCGAATTTTGATCAAATTTCCGTGAACTTTTCGAACAAGCAAATAAAATATATCGATCGATCGTGTAAAATTTTTTCCGTTTTTTTAGATTATCTGAAACTTTTTTTGGTAATGTAACATTGAACCGCAGATGTTTTTGTATCAGTGAATATCACAATTCGGTGATCGGTTTCAGGATATTTAAAATTTTAAAATCCGACTAAAAATTCAAATTCTCGAGTATCGAGTGAAATTTCATGAAATGAAAAATGTAGAAAATTGCAGTCGAGAATATTGAATTTATCTTCCATCGCCTCGAGATGATGATGATTTCCAATTTCGCCATATTCAATTTATTCTAGAAAAAGATTTACTGCACTTTCTAAAATCTCCTAAATAAATTCCAAGTCTTCAGTTCCTCCCGAAGGAATCTAATCTCCCAAATTTTTCTAATTCTAAAATATCCTAAAACTTTATCGAACCTCCCGCACTTTGGAAACTTTAAAATTCTCTAAATCCTCCAGTCCCCTCCGAAGGCAACTGATCTTTCAAATTTTTCAAATTCTAAAATTTCCCAAAGCTTCGCCAGGCTTCCTCTGCATTTTCAAAATTCTCCAAATCTTCCAGTTCCGCCATTCTCGAATTTCTTCCGAAAGAGACTAATCTTCTAAAATCTCCCAAATCTCCGCCAAGCTCCTTCCTCCAGCATTTTCCAAGTGCCGAAATTCTCTAAACCTTCCAGCGTTATCCTCCCTAAATTCTCCAGATTCTCCAAAACTTTCTAAAACTTTAACCAAATCGGACGTTCCACGATCGTTGGAAGTTGTTTTAAAATTTTATTCCGCGCGAGCAAAATTCGCCGAGCCTTACCATCTGTACTTTCTGTCGAACAGGTATGAAGAAATACTTCACGGACGTGTCGTATTTCGGAAGCGACGGATAGACAACACGCGGGTTAGCATGCAGTGTTGCGGGATAGATTCCTCCGACGATTGGCACAAGACGTATTGGCTGCAGCGGGAGTTTCTTGTGCTTGACTCGCCAGATATCTTGAGGTAATTATCAGTTAATTATGCCGGGACAATCGAGGGGGGTTGATATCGCGGCACGTATCGGCCGGATCCACCGTAAAATCTATATCCCATTCGCGTTTATCGGTCGTTATCTTCCCATTTGTCCTCCATCAAGGTTCGTGGACAATGCGAACTTTATCGTCGCGCGATAGTCGCGTTACTTCCGACGAGGTGATCGTGCCTTAACCCGAGTGGAACATCTTCGCGGGAAAGTAGAAGCAGTTTGAAATTTTATCGCGCCTGTTAAATTGTTGCTGTAACGACACATTACGGTCGCAACTGCAACAAATTCTGGTAATTTAATTTTCTTCGAAGAAAGTGAAGAAAAAAGATTATCACACGGAATATTATATTTCTTACTTATGCGATATAATTATCACTGGAAGTTTAATTTTCTACGAAAGGTGTGATACAACGCTCGCTGTTCAACGAAATTTTTCGTATTTTCGTCGATGTTAACTCGATAGCTGAACAAATGGAACGCCGCTTCGTACATTTTTCCGCGTATTTTGTTTCGTGCGTTTTTTTTTTTTTCTCGCCGTTTAAGTTTATAACGGAATTACGAAATAACAAACTCGGGAAAAGCCGAGCGTGAAAAAAATAACGAGCTTGTCGCTGGAATACTGATTTAATCATTTGTTCCTTGAAGAAAGAGAATTAAAGAGAAAGAGAGAGAGAGAGAGAGAGATTTGAAATTCGGATCGCGTTGTGTAACAGAAGAAAGAAAGAAACTTCGATCGTTCGGCTAATAACGAAAAAATCCGAATGGGATCATCTCGCACTGTACAAAGCCATGAATAGACTATGAACCCTTCAACTTTAACCTCAATTGTAGACAGATACAGCGGAGCATTACTATTCTATGAATATAAAATAGAACGGCCAGAAATCACGCGACCAAACTCATTCGAATTCGACAAATCACGACGCTACGTCGCTCTCGCGCACGTCGATCTTTTTTTCTTTTTTTCCACGAGTCTTCAAAACGCAATAACAACAACTACGCGTAATGCGCGAGGGCCTCTCTGTCCACCGGCTGCGAGGAACAAATTTTCCAGGAACTTTAATGGAAGCGCAGAAAGTATGCCAGGATTTTAATTACGACTATACGCGCGTTCCCGCCGCGTAGAAACGAAATTTTAACCGGGGGTAGTTGGCCGAGAGGGGTGACCCCGTCTACGGTACGATTTTAACGGTGGCTGTTCCACAAAGCTCGTATAATCGTTCGAGAAAAAAAATGGACGATTACACGCGTAGTTTGAAAATTCAATTTTAGGTTAAAGATCAGTCTCGTGAGGTAAGGTAGTACTAGAAATAAACTCGCTAAACTCGCCGCTAAACACTGCGTGTTTATTTTAACACGGCAGAGTTAAAAATTAAACGCAGATGACGGAGCGTAGAACGCAAGAAACGGAGCGCGGTCTTTCAACTTTCAATTTAAAAAAATTTCAATTTAAAATCTAAAAACGCAGAAAGGAAACGGGGTTTATTTAATTTCACGTTGGAAATACGGTAATTGTTGTTGTAGGTCAATGTGTATCAACTGACGAACCTCCCCTGTCTATTTCACTTGCACTTTGTATTTCTCACTCCGGCTCGGATGGATAACATTTCCGCTGTTATTTCACCCTTGATATTCTTGCTTGAGGAATCTTTGATATTTCAGTTGCAAATGTTTTTAACCCCGAGTACGGGTAATTTATATCGAATTACCTATCCTTTAATGTAGCTAATTTAATAATTAACGATAGAAAAATATTGACTCGCCAACTATATTTCTTCTTTAACTCCTTTTTGTTCCACTGTCACAATGAATCTTCCTCTCTGCAAGTATTTCGTATTTCTCATTCGGAACAAATAACATTCCGCTGTTGCTTCACTTTTGACAATCTTTGTTATTTTTGTTATAAATCTTTCTAACGTCTAATACAGATGATTTGTATTGAATGATCTGTTCTTTAACATAACTAATACATTGACTACATTTTTTCCCATAATATTTTTTCAATTAACAAACCTTATTGTCTTCGTTTACATTTTATATTTCTCACTCTAAGTAGAACAGATAACTAATAAATCTTTCTAGAATCATTCGTGCACATAATTCGTATTAAGTCTCTTATTCTTTAGTGCAATTAATAATTAACGATGGACAACTATTTAACGAGCGATGTTTCACCAGTTTGATGTATCCTCCGTTTTCTCTTCAACAGCCGATGCATCGAGAAGGTAGAGAAAGGAGGGAAGTGAAACCCTGGTGGTTCCGAGGCTCAACGTTTCCACGCCCTGCGCGAGATGCTCCTTGGAAAAGGATTTAAAACACCGTTGGCTCCGCGGCAAAGTGCCCTTCCATGGCCAGATTATTTCCACGCCGTGGTGGGGCCCTTCACTTCCGGTCTGGCCCATCTAACTCACCTTCTGCAAGGGCTCCTCCGCGTGTGCTTTTACCGGCCACACGTTACGCCCATGCGAAAGCATTCTCCATCTGGATTTAGAAATGGTTTAAAGCCGGTGAAATGTGGCTCGCTAATGCTCCCCGATCGCTTTTGATTCGTTTGTTTTGCCAAAACGTGGATGTTGCGTGCCGTGCGAAGGCATTGCAACGCGTTGATGCAACTATTTATGTATTCTATACGTGGTAACAATTATTCAGTTTGGACGTTATCTCTGTTTGGATGATTTTTGAGTTTGTCTTAACATTAGAAATACCAGTCTCTGATATAAATATTCTACGTATATATCAAAATGCAGTTTAGTTGGTGGTAATTAAAATGAACATATTTGTGCAGTTGTTAAAATTAAATAATAATAATAATAATGATAAGACATTAAATATTCATTATTTCTGTGTAAACAAAAATATATAAATTCCTTCAGCAATTGTAAAAAGAACAGAGAAATCTTTTACACCAGAACTCTCTTGAACGATAATTTATCAATTAACATTATTAAATTATGTAGTTATAAATTGCAAGTTAGATAGTTTTTATCAGTTAGAATAAAAAATTAAACTGAACTTCAATCACGTCAAGTTCCATTATCTTAACGCTGCCATAGTGTAAAACGACAAATTTATAACTTTCGTTAAAAATTTTATATAAAACGGCGCGTTTTTAGAGGTTTCAATGATTTTTCGTACGTATAAATGTATAAACGGAGGCTTACGTGATTTATTGCACCATGAAGCTTTTCCATTTTTCTTTCTTACCTCAATGTCTCTGATGGAAATTTTATGTCCCACTCCGTACTTCGTTAGTTCTACTCAACTCTCCGAAATGTTACATCACATCAAACCGACTTCCCAACGAAAAGAAAAAAAAAAAAGAGAGAAAGAGGAGAAAAACAATTTGAAAAATTCCAAAATTCCCTCAAAAAAAAAAGAAAAAAAAAAGAAATCTAGAATCCGCAATCTCGCGATTCTAATAAATTTTCGACAGTGTGGCAAACTACGTTCTGGATTGTTGGCGCGAGTGGCGGGGGCCGCTTGATACCTGGAATTGTTGAGGTTAGGCGAATTTTCTGGGCTGCGTAGGGAGCCGGAAGCGAAACATTTGAATGAAACAATTCATCGCCGTCCGAGCGAGTTCGCGTTGCTTAGAGTAGTTTCGCGGTAATTGCCTAATAGTTAGGTTCCTGTAGGCTGACGTATGTGTGCATTACGCGGTAGCGGTAATACGTTCGATAATAAAGGGTTAATAGCGCGTTCCGAACAGAAGCCTTTGTGTCGCGGCTGGTAATCGCAGATAGAACAGTGGGTTATCGATTTCTCGTTATGTTAATTGCAGAATTATACCTTCCACGAGGATCGATCCCCTTCCCGGGATCCTCCTCGTCGCCGCAACTATTCCCCAAACGTCAACCACCCTCCCCCCCACCCCCCCTCCTCCTCGCCCCTTCTCGTAAAATCCATCGAGATTATATCATATGCACGCGACAAAATGGCCGACAGATTAATTCGACGAGGTGTAATCCGACGTTTCGCAAGAACCGACATGGATAGCTAAATATCAATATCGAAGGTTTCCGCGATACTAATTTTAGCGAGATGTAATTAAAATTCCGGAACGCGTCCCCTTCACCTCTTAATCGCCTTAAGATTATAAATCCTCGTGGTTCCCCGCTCGTGACATGGATTACAAATCCGTGGTCGAAGGAAAGTTGACATTTTTACTTTCATTTTATAGTTTCAATTGAGTGGAAGACTACACAGACTTTACGAGTCTAGAAGACAAGTCAGTGTGGAAATTTTTATTTGTTACGTTTTATTCACTTTGTCAGATGCGGACGTATTATACGGCAAACTAAAGTTTCATCGTTGTAGTTTTATTACTATTACGTATATTTTTGTTCAATTTGAGTTGAAAAATATCTTACATTCAGTCGCTGATTGAACGACACACGTTGAATTGAGATAAATTTAATAATCAAGCCCGTTCGACATTTAAAATCTTACATGATTCGAGTTGAAACCGACGTAAGTCGGATTGGTCTCTGTCTGCAAAAATGTTAAAATTATTTGTACGAGAGTGCTATAATTTATAAATTAATATATATATGTATGAAATAATTTTAATAAATTAATGTTTTAAATTTAGAATTTAAATTGAATTATACAAGATATAATAAACAATAATTTTCTTCAGATCGAAAAGGTCAACTCTGTCCCTTTAATTAATATTCGAACAATCAATCATTGAAAATCGAATCGTCGGCATCAAGCTTCGCGTGATGCTCGCCATCTATATTCGGCAGCTTTTAGCGGGATGTATAATTCAAGGAAGTAACTTTATCAGATGATCTTTCCCCAATTTCCGCAAAATCCAAGCCCCGCCGCTCGGATGTCCATGAACCGATTCAAGCCGCAGATCGATGCCACCGCGTTTAATTACCCGAGCGTAGCCACACCGTATCGGACACGTGAAAGTCCTGCGGCCGATGGCCGCTTTTCGCTCGTGGAAACTTGCCACGAAAGCCACGGTCGAGATGGCGAGGCGGCGCCGGTCCGCGAGGACACGCGACACGAGCTCGTAGCTCATTCCCGGACTTTCGCAGACACGCTCGCGGA
>KQ435706.1:677985-688324 GCA_001276565.1 Melipona quadrifasciata
AATCCTGTTTCAGGTACGCCAAGTTGGACGGTCGCGTGACACCGCCGGTGGTGCCGTGGAGTTGCTGCCGAATCGACGTAAAGGGCCCGTGCTATCACGATCCTCTTCAGCTGCCAAATCCGGAACAGAATTCCACTTACGAGAGCCTGAACACCCGGGGCTGTCTCGCCGCCATGAAGACCGTGTTAAATGGGACGCTGTATTCCACCGCGGTGCTGATCGCGTTTCTGTTTGTGTTGCAGGTAAATCAATAATAACGCGCCCGGCCGGCGCAAACAATTGTTTAGCCGAATCGGGATAACCGGGGGGATTAAGCGCGTCTCGCGATACGCCCAATTTTGGGATCGGATCGATTCGCATTCGGGCAATGCGAAAGCAATTTTTCCCGGCGGGATTCTGCAGAAAACCGTGATTTTTCGCGAGATTCCCTTTTGAGCGAGATTGTACGGAAGGGAAAAAATTTTTTTGAATCTATAGAGGTAAAATTTGAGAGAATTTGGTTGGAATAAAGAGTAACGGAATAATTGAATTTTTTTTTTCTTTTTTTTTTTTTTTTATTAAAAAACTTACATACATGGGATAAAATTGGACGAATATTTCGTCTGGCATCTTGCGAAATTATAAAACTTAATGAATTCGATGCTGGAAGAGAATTTGCGTTAAGAATTTTTCCATGTTTGAACGAAATTCGACGATAATTGGGCGAATTTTTCTCTTCTCTTTTTCTTCTTTTACGATTCGAAATAGAAGAGAGATGTTTTGTCAAGAATTTGTCCACGTTGAGTAAAGTTTGACAAATTTCTTTTTTCTCTTTTTCTTTAAGATTCGGTATCAGAAAAGAGATGTTTTGTCTATGTTGAAATTTGACAAATTTTTCTTTGAAAATTTTTTTGAAATCATGATATTTGCGAAAACTCGGTATTAGAATAGTACAACATTTGAATTTCTATTGATAAGAATTTACACATGTTGAACAAAGTTGAACAAAGTTTGACAAGACTTACGAAATAATATTATCTTTTATAGTTGAAATATTTTTAAATATTCACAAATACTTGACTTTTATTATCGACAAGACTGTTTATAGTTTTACTCGATTACTTTGACCATTATTTGATTCGTTCTTTTAATACAATTTTTTAGAAATATTTATATCGAAGGCTATTTGATTCTCTGTTCCGCGATGTCGAAAAAAAATCCCCTAAAAAAAAGCTACCGAAGAGATTAATCGGCCATAATTCGCAGATTTGCCGGAATACCTTTTTGACAGGTGTCCATGGTGAAAAATTACAACCATGTAGGTACTAGCAATTTCGTCGGTAGAGCTATTCGCGGCTCTAGAATAAACAGCAGCGACAGTGGAGAGCTGAAAGCGCTCGTCGACGAGAGGCAGACTCGAATAGCGCTGGATTATCAGATTCGTTCAGAATTATTGATTGCCCCGGACGCGATGATACCGCGTGTCATCGAAGCCGCAAACGCGTAATATTTTAAGATAGAAGGCTGCTTTTCACGCCGAAATTCCAACGGTTTCACGCGGTAATTTAACCTCGATTGTACTGGCCAGTGAAAAATCTTTTTGGGACGTCGTTTCCTGGTATTATACGCGTGCTAATGTAATGTAAGCGAACGTGAAGGCTCATCGAGACGAAAGAGAATGCAACCTCTGATTGATTGGGACTATTGTGGAAAAGTTACGTGGAAAAATTTCATTTTAATAATTACAGTGCCGTATCGCGAATGAGAAATTATTCTCAGTTGTACGTATTATGGACGATCGCGAATACACGTGAGCAGTTAATTTCGATTGTAACGCTATGTTGAATTTATCGCTCAAAGTTCATTCCAAGGATGGTTGATTCTCCTTTTCAGGTCGGACAATCGAGCAAATCGACTTCCATTTTATTCTTCTCTTTGTAAATGTATAATTGCACATTATCTCGGCGAGCTGGTAATTTCTTCTTCTGTGTATTTACGTAACACATAAAATTCTAACGAATTTTTATTTTAATTTTTAATTTAGTTGAACGTACGAGAAAGACTCTTTTTGATACAAAACTATAATATTGAAGTACGTCATTATATGACAGTAATACCATTAGATACAAAACAAATTACAGGCGCGATCGCTCGGTACCAGACAACACCACTCCTACTCGAGGTCTACCCCACGCCTGCTCGCGAATCACGTGACCCAAATCAACCAATCGCTAATTTTCGTTGCATCAGCGTTGCACCTGAAGAGGCCCGATTTTCTGGGTTATCCTCGCTAAAATCAGTGATAAAATTACAAAAGTAAACAATCAGAATTGTCATATTCTCGATAATCACTGGGATCATCTTTGATACTTGTTATACTTTTAGGATCATTACTTACTCTATACATTAATCCTTGATTAAATATATATGTCATCAAGAATATAAATTGATTCCATCGATCATACTAATTATTATATCATATAAATATTATACTGTACTATAATTAATATACTAGATAATTTAATTACACCAATATACTGATTACAGTCGTCTATGTAATGTTAATGAAACTACTTGATGCTTAATGTTCAAAGTACCTTCGTGAGCCACCGTTAATAAGTATAATGTCACACTAGGATTCTTTTTCTTGAAAATTTTCATTATAAAATAGCAAACTGTAAAATATAAACGAAACAGTCACGTTCAACAGTGAAGACTCGCGGATATTAAATTTCGATCGGAGGGGAAAATAATACACCAGATACGTACACACGTATGGTGGTGAATGGTGGCTCGCGTGGTTGAAGTTCGTTTCGTTCTCTCTTCAATTTAATTCCGTTTCCGACATTCTTCGAGCAAGCCACTCGAGCTGGCCGTGCCTTGATATCGTTAAGCCGACGAATAGTCGCGGTTAATTAAACCGAACCGCTCGTCCCATTCACTCGTAAGTTTTTCCTTCATCGACCGATAAATTAATCCGTTTAATCTGCACCCCATTCGTGCGTTCTCGTTTCTCTTTGTCTCGTTTCCGGTGTCGATCCGTCGCTCTGGGAATTATCTGCACGACATATTCTTTAGAATATTCGTACAAAATAGCCTCCCCACGAAATAATGTCATTTTCCAATTTTAATGCTCTTACTTTTTCTTTTCTTTTCTCGATTTTTGTCTTTTCAAGATCATCACATCTCGAAACATTTCGCGTTATTTCACGTCGTATCGTATCGTTTTCGATTGCTTATTAACAATTAATTATTCCAGCGGCGCGCGCACTTACTAAATTTGAATTTCAGGTAATTTGGTTATTAATTTGAAGTTAATGGTACAGATTTTGGGCAATCATGCTCGCTGAGCCGGTTATTAATATGAAAGCGGTTGTAATACATAGTAAATAGGATTTGTACTGCTGCAACGAACATTTACTAAATTATGCCAGTCACGTTCTCGTTATATAGACTGTCTATCATCTAGAAATTTTCCATACTCTAGCAGACGTTTTGTTAAGAAGTTTCTCAGAGCGAAAAGTAAAACGGGAATTTTTCTCTCGACTTCTCTCGAATTCCATCTGTGTATTCTGCGGAACCCGCAGCGATTCTAAACGTCGCGGTCTTTGTTCAATTCCATAATTTTTCGAAATTCCCATTCAAATTTTCGGATTTGATAGAACATCTCATTTTTGTCTTCGACCGGAATTTCTGAATACAAAAACATTCTCATTTCGCAAGTAAATTTTCCAACAATCCAATAGCGGCAAAAGTTTTTTAAATAGAAATTAAGACCAAGGGGATAGAATTAGGAATCAATCTAAAATTAATAACTCTCAAGTGTTACAAAAATCTCACAAAAGTTTGATTTTATTTTATATTTCACATAGAGGGTAAAATAAATTTCTAGTTTAGCGGCTTTTCCCAATTTCGTTACCATTTCTTTAATAAGAGATTCATTTTATCACGAAAACAAGGAATCAATTCCGAGACGAGATCAAAGAAATTATATAGCTGTTGCTACTTAAAAAAAAAGGAAGCGTCGCGTTAAAAAAAAAATTGAACGAGCCAGCGAAATAACCAAAATTAGGAAAAGCTAAACTAGAAATTTACCAAGGATAATTAACTTGAATTAAAAGTTCCAGAATTCAGTAATATAAGAAAGCTCAATTCTTACAATTCTGAATGTCCAATAGTGTCAGTTGTTTAGATTAATAGAACGAAGTCTAAACTTAATTAAAATTAATTCAAAATTAACAAAAATTAAGACATCTCGAATATCTGATTCACGTTCTCTTTTTTATTGATAAAATTTTATGGCAAACATTTGAATCGATACGATAGAAATTACAGACGCGATCGCTCAGTACCAAACAACGCCACTCCTACTCGAGGTCTACGCCCCCTCACGAATCACGTGACCCAAATCAACCAATCACTAATTTTCGTTGCATTAGCGTTGCACCCGAAGAGGCCCGATTTTCTGGGTTACCCCCGCTAAAATTATTTTCAGTGATAAAAACAAATGTACAACCGGGGGAAATATAATAGTTGACGCTTCTGGCAGTACACGTCGCTAACCAAAAGAAATTCTTCTCCAGGTGTTGGTGAGCGTGTTGTCGAGGTTCGACTTTACTGCCGCGAGGAACGCGGTGGCACTTGGAAATCGGTGGGCAGCTTCGCCCGGTTGGCTCTTTGGTCGCCTGGATTTTGGCTCAGCCAGCGGACCTAATCTCTGCCAGATCGATCGGGTTAGTGAACCGACTGAATTGAATCAATCGACTCGCCGGACGAACCACGAACGAATCGTCCAACGGGCGACGTTATTCCTGGACGTGTGAAAGATCGGTGCCGATCGTATGAATGAAGAAAATTTTATTCCCGATTATCAACCTTCGGATTGATTGGGGAAAATCCAATCGGTTTGTATGTCAGAGTTGGACGCAGTTTTCAGGCACGTATGAGTGGCTGATAGCTTGGTAGCAATTATGAAAATACAATTTTAATTTTATTTCGTGAAGGTAATTTACAATTCGGGAAGATCATTAGCTCTACCAATGAAACATTGTCGGTATAACTTTGTAAAAAATGATCGTAAAACGATACATTTGGTCTCATTCTAAATCGTGAAATCTCTACTTGATGTGACTTGATGTTTTTCTTTTTTAAGATGGCTTTATTTCGTGTAAAATGGTTTTTTTCTATAATTAGATCTACCATCATTTCGAAGTACCCCTTAAAACTCGATTTTCATCATTTTATCAAACGTTGAATTATATTAGGATTTAATGACAAAAATTCAAGAGATTGACATTTCGTCATTTAATTCCAGTGTTCCAAGTTCAATAAAACGATGAAAGAAAGTTGTGCAACTCAAGTTTTTAAGACTCGTCATAAAGAGAGAATCGTAAAAAAATTTTTTAATACTTTTACACGCGAAACGTGAATTTTTACTAATTTCGAGGAAGGAGTATCCTCATTTTTTACATGATGTAAAATTATCTTCGAAAGGAACGAACTCGTTTCTGTCAAAGTAGAAGCTTCATGGTTTAAAATGAGATCAAGCGTGTACGATTTCTTTTTAAAAAAAAGAGGAAACAAATGGATTGTTTGCGATCTCTTTCACAAAGTTACGTCACTTTAAATTGTCGGCAATTTTTCATTGTCACGTTGTATATCTGTGTGAATAAACTGAATGAAATTTACGTGAAATTTAGAGGCTGGATAAGATAAAAAGATAGATTGATCGAGATTGGTAGATTATTTCTTGAATGATCAAAGGATGTAATTAGAGTTTGCATGTTATACAAGATTATGAGATTTGTTAAGAAAAGAAAAGATAAAATGTAGGTAGATCAAGATTGTTTTCTAACAAAGCAGATGCAAATATAACGAAGATGAATAATCATTTACGTGCGTGACGTACGAATATAGTTAAGTTTAATCCGAGGGTTATTTATTCTACGACTATAGCAGTCACTTTGCGTCTTCTTAAATTAAATTAAACACCAACCGATAAAAATCAAACTTTTCCACTTGGTGCGCGTATGAAAATCCCAGAACGAGCTCCGAAAATTCGCCTAACAAACTGCCCTCTTACGTTTAACATTTTAACGATCCGTTCACATGTTTTTAGCATCTCCCGGAGAGTTTCATCCGAGCACGCTCGTCGCCGTTGGCTCGTTTTTCGCCGGAAAGTTGCTAATTCTCAAACCGTACATGTGTAGACCCGAGCAACTTGCTCCGCCAGGTGAAAAGAGTTAAAGGGAAGCTACTGTAACTTTCTAACTTCGCGAGAAATATCTGCAGAATGAAGAAGTTTGCACCTCTGCATCTCTCTCTCTCTCCTCTCCTCTCATCCTTCTGCAAGCGTGGTTGTCGACGAAACACTTTGGTCAAGCGGCGCCGTTGCTGACTTTATTTGTTTAATTTTCTAATTTCTTCGAGTTAGAATGGCGGCGCACACGCGCCACAAAAGAAACAGAAAGAAACAGAGCTCATTCTCGTTGGACTTTTATCAGAGAGGCGGCTGCGTGATGAAGGAAAGTTTAAAAACTTCCTGTAGCTACGAGTGTTGCTTCCTCTCTGCTGCTTCTTCGTTGAGATTCTCTATCTCTTTAGACGTCTCTGCTCGCGGAAAGATTGTCATGTACGTTTCATTACACGATACGAGTACCTTTTCGATTTTATGTGCACTCGAAATGTACCTTCGGTTTCAGTCAGTTGGATCTTTTTATAGTGCACGTATGTTTGTGCTACCTATTATAATAGTATATCAATGACACAGTACATCCTGCATATATTTAATACGCAAATCCTCTAATCTTGAATTTGAAGTTAATTGATCAATTATGCATCTATGTAATTACGATACAATTATTATAACACAGTCGTAATAGTAGAAGCGATTAATGATAATAGAATTATCAGTCATATCACAATTACAATATCAAATGGGGGTGAATAATTTAGTGTTTCATAGAGAGAATGAAAATTAAATCATTTGAACATCCATATATATAATAATATCTATAATATATCCACATATATAATAATCCATATATAATATATACATACAAAATATATGTATATACAGTTGCGCTCGTAACTTCAGTTTTACGAGAGCGAGCTGAGAAGCTTTGCCTTTATTTGAATAAAAACTGAATGAGAAGTTATATCCTTGTGGAACAACGATAAAAAGAAACTTTCATTCTTTGGTTTTTAAAAGTTAAACAGTTTATTCTTCCGCGTAATCGCTGCTTACCGCAATACATTTCTCATGAGTTTTCGTAATCCGTTCATAAAAAAAAAGTCAGCGTCTTCGTTTCATCGTTGCACCCAACGATCTTCATCTGTTTTCAAAATTAAAGGACCAACATTTCAGCTGTGACGAAGAAACGAAGTTTCTAACAATTGAGTAAACAACTGCGAGGAGAGAACTTTCTCACGAACGAATTACAAAAACTAGTGCAACGTTGGCGGGGATGTATCGCAGTAGAAAGAACAAGTATGGAATATTTTTAAAAAATGAAGAACAAAGATTTATTTTTATGCCTGTTTGCACAAAGATACGTCTTTTCGTTCATTTTTTATTTAAACGAAAGAGGAACTTTTCAACCTACTCTCGTGCATAAAAGCAAAGTAAAGATTCCTTGCCATTATTGACACACTCTATTGGATCAATTCAATTACTTCGTTTTTATCTCCCCACTTATTTGTTCTACTATCTACTGGAACCTAAACGTTCGTCGTTCCGTCTAAATAAATTCCAGTTATTCCACCGTCTAATCCGCCAATTTGCTCTCCGATTTCCCAACAGAAAAACAGCGGACGAGGCGATTCGATGATCGATCTACGGCCGCTTGTATATTCCAGCGACACGGACTGAAAGCCAAGGGGAAAGCCAGAAAACAAGACCGAATCTCCCCGAAAGAAGAGTCATATTTCCACGTCAGATGTCTCCTCCGCGAATCCGACAAAAATTCTCCCCAATTTTCCGACGCGAATATATACAGTGTGTCTTAACTGAGAACACCCGAACACCTCGAAAAGAATTTAGCAGGTTTTATCGTTTGAAAATTTTTCTTGACTTGACTTGACTTACAAGATGAAACGAATGACATCGTAACACGTAGTCTTTAATACTCTACAACTTTTATTCGACACGTTTGTCCGCGTCGTTCGTACTTCTCGAGATTCGTAGATGTTCTCGAATTGAGACGGACACATTGTACAGAGCTGAAAGAAAAGTTTGTTCGTGGCTGTTATAGATGAATTCTACACCTTCGATTTGATAAAGATACATGTAAAAATGTTTTGATGTTGCAAAATTGATCTTGATCTTAACCTTGAATTTCAAGATCAAAAGATTTGTTTTCTTGCATTGTACTCTACTCATCACGAAGATAAAAATCTTTCAAGGAATCATAAGTCGTAACCTAATATTATAGTTTTCTTGAAAGAAGTTTCTTAATCATTTATCACTGCGGACGCGTGCGTTCTAACAGCGACTTTATGATTCTGAACGCGCGGATGTGATGTTTATATTTTAAATAATGTTAACGATTAATTTTATTATTTGATTATTTGAGCTCGCATTGATAAATCAAATGTTAGTGAAACCTAATATGAAAATTACGTAAAATAGCACCCGCAGGTCCAAAACAATAAAGTCGCTGTTAGGACGCACGTGTTAAGTGATTAAGACACTTTTTTGCCATTTTCCATGAAAATTATTAGGCTGCGACCTATGGTTCCTTGGAAAATTTTTATCTTCGTGATAAATAGAATACAACGCAACAAAAAAAAAAACTTTTTGACCTCGAAATTCAAGGTCAAGGTCAATTTTGCGGCAGGTTCTTTGCGTGTATATCTCCATCCTTCAATCGAGAGTGTAGAATTCATCTATGATAGCCACGAACAAACTTTCTTCTCCACGATACAGTTCCGCGCGTACTTCGACTCGTAAAGATCCTCAAGGATCCTCGGTCTCCCCGAGCTTTTATCGAAATGAGAAGGCATCGTCGAACGACAGAGACGCGTTTAACGAAGGAATCCGCGCGGGGGATTAATCGATCATCGATTACGATACACCGGAGGGAACGGTGACCCCAAGTTGGAAACAAACAAGCTTCGTCTCGGACAGGGACGGACGATAAAGAACGGCGGCCAGAGGGATGGACGACGAGATAACTCCAAGCTGGCGGAGTTTCTTTCTCGCGGGAGCACGTCGCCAAGATTCGACCGATAGCTTTCACCATGATTACTGGGAATCGGTTAATCGAGTCGCGCCGCGAGATGGCTCGTTCCTCTTCCCCCCTCCCCCGTGGCCGTATCGAGTCGAACGATCGATCGGTCCGAACAAAAGAAACGAAACGGTTGGGGAGATAGCGCCGGAGTCTTCGAAAAAATTGACCACCGGGGACCGCGACGATGACAAAAAGCGGAGGAGTCGAGATACTCGATGCGATGGATAAAGGCACCGAAGAAACTGGAGAACAGGTGTAATTACGGCGGTAGAATAGGTGGATACCGATGGTTAAATTGGAACAGAGATACGTTGTGTATTTTTTTTCTTCTTTTTCTTGTATTAAGGAATATTGTATAGGACGACTGATAAAGTGTTTGCTGACGCATAGAGAGAAATATATACTTGGAATTGCGTTGGAATTTTGGGAAATACATGGTAGAATTTTTTGTACGAATTTAAATATTTATTAACATTCGAATTAGTCTTCTAATTCGTACATATATTATATTTTTCGCTTTCTTTACTATTGTATTAATGTACATTTGTGACGATTCAACAATTAGCTTTTTAATTTATATATACGTATATATACACAATCATATTTTGTGTATTTTTATTATTACTTTATATTTTTTTATGCGAATTATTGTATGTATAATAATTCACGTACAAATTGCATGTTTTTAACAGGTGCATACATATTAGCAGGAACTTATAAACTACAAAAATATTCTGAATTTATTTCTTGGAGTATAAAATACAGTATTCAACTATTCAATCTCAACTCAACAATATCTTAAAATCGCTTAATGACTCAATCAAATTAACCTTCAAGTCAAATTGTTACTTACTAATCTCGTTAAATTAATCTAAAAGAAAGTAGATGTTAAATTAAATAATAGTGCAACAATGCTACAGAAATGTATAGAAAATATTCAAGAGAAAATCTGCAAGAGATATCCGCAAGAAAACGTGGGGAAAATATGAGACGCTAAAAGGCGTGGAGAAATGGCGAATGTTCTGCAGGAAACAGACGAAACAGTTTGACTGAAGCATCTGGTAAAGAAAATTCGAGGATCTGGCTTTTAGTTTCTCAAGGCTGACAGTAGGGGGGGGGGGGGGGAGAAA
>KQ435706.1:712479-739205 GCA_001276565.1 Melipona quadrifasciata
TAATTTGTTTTCTATCGATTCAAATGTTTGCGTATCAATGAAATTTTATGGCAAAGAAGTCGTCTTCATTTTCTAGTCAGAATAGTTACTTCTGGGCCTTTCAGTAAGACGAATCGTACTGGAGTACAAATGCAGTTTTTAGTTCTTTTAGGTCTTTCGATTGTCTTAGAAAGTGGGAGGATCACAGTATTCTATTTCAAGTATTTTCCTGTTAGTAGAAAAATAATTTTTTTAATCCATTGTTTGCGAATTTTATATCTTTTTCTGCGTTGGAGGAACAATCGTTTCTGTCGTTGATTGATTACTTTTACTTCACGGAGGATCGAGGTTTCGAATTTTACGTCTAATTTCGTTTAATATTTTAAGATTTTTTCGATTCGCGTTCCTAATTCCTTTTATATGAGATTTTCCTGTTACCTCGACTCTCGTCTGTTTCCTCATTTTCTCGATTTAATTCGACTGTTAATGTGTAACACGACGACGTCGATTGATACGAATTACGAATTCTCTTATTGAAAAGTTTACACGCGTCGTCGACAAGTAATGACGCGACGGAACGCAATTACCGAAAGCAAACAAGCTCTTTCGGAAGAATTAATTTCGACTTCTAATGAGACGGAGGCGTAATTACATTTTTTTTCATTATGCCACGTTTTAATTTTAATTACACACGCGCCGAGTGTTTAACGAAATTTACAAATAGTTGTAATTACTAGAAACAAGGCGGGTGCCTCTGCAAATGTTAATCTTGATTTTCATTAAGATAAAAACATAATTACGTATAGCTGTCTATTTCCATTATACCGCGTTAATTACAGTTCTCTATAACATTCATTGTCACGTATATATTCCAACTCAGCAATTCTATTAATTAACTTTGTCGCAGAAATAACATTGCGAAAATTACGAAAAATTAACGCATCATTCCCGTATCTCGTGTCACCCTCTGCCGCGAAATATTTATTAGTTTCATTCGCCATCCAAAAATCGAGAGTCCAGTGAAACGCCAGAATTCATTACCTCGAGGTGACATTATCATTCTCATTATAATCCGCGCAACATATTTATCGTCGCGTGTATTCCATTAATTTTTACCTCGCCGCAGAACAGAGCCGCGAAATTTCAAATGGACCGGAAAGTAGAAAAAAGGAAATTCTCAAATCGGCGGAATTAACGCGCGTCTTCGTCCCCCGGGGCTCGAACCTCCTCTGTGCCGTGGGAAAAAATCGGATTTTATCCGCGGAAGGGAAATTTGAAATCGTAGCTTGTTACACGCAAAACGGCAGCGGCCGGCGCGGGATGGCGAAATAATTTCGCCCGGCGCGCAAAGTGCCCGTAATTACGTGCGACAATGGTCGCTTTCTCTGCGGCGTTCTCGCGAGCGCCTGTTAATACACCGGCACGGCCAAGCAGAAATGTTTGCAACGATATTCGATCGTGAACGCGGCACTGCCGAAAAAAAAAAAAAAAAAGGAGGGAAGGGAGAGAATTATTTTCGCGTTGAACGCGTAACGAAATTGTAACGGTTAATCCGCTGGACGAGAATTTTATTGCGAATCGTTATTGCCGCGTCTCCCCCGACCCTTTCGTCAGCCATTCCCCCCCCCCTCCTTCCCCGCTCGCGCGAGTCGATCGATACGATGTTAATGAATTTCAATAAACAGAACCGACTGGCCTCTCGCGATCGCCAAGTTCGCGTAATCGCGCTGCTAATCGTGCGTATTTTCGCGCGAGCCATTCCGTCCTTCTTTCTTTCTTTCTTCCTTTTCCTTTTTTTTTTTTCTTGTTTTTTCTTTTTTTTTTTTTGGCGAAAATTGTGATTCGTTTTGACAGAGGTTGATTATTATTCAAGTTATTGCGGAAATTAATTTCGTGGCTGACTGCGTAAATATTTTTAGCCCGGTTCTTCTTTGAAAAGGGAAACCTGATAAAAATTTCACGCGTTCGTGGTAATGAATTTTGATAAACTTTCGTCAGTCGGTGGAAAAAAATTGCACCGCTAATTAGACACTGTTGATGATATAAATTTTCAAAATTACGTATCTCTTTTCGTTGGCGCATAATAGAAATTACGAGTTTTTCGGATTAACACGTTAATAAATTTTAATAAATACGGCACCGTTGACAAATTTGTCATTAATTGCGTAATTTATTGAGTAATCCCACGAAAATCATTATTTTTTAGAGGAAAGAGAGAGAAAGAAATCATCATTTTTTGAAGGAAAAACATTAAAAATTACGCTCGTTCCAATCGATGCGACGCTAATGAATTTTTAACGATCAGAGTGACCGACTTTTCTCAATGATCGCTAGAAAATTCGCATAGCTGCGTTATTAATCACGCGGTTCGTCAAATAAACCTTCAAACGTCATCCCTTATTTAAAAGAGGTAATATGAAATTAGATATTTTTCTACGACTGATTACGGAAAATTTTTACAATTGTTTCTGTTAATGGAACGATCGATCAGCTAGTAATCACGTGATTGTACTGATCATTCAAATAAACCCTCGAAAATCACCTCTCCATTGATGAACCTTAAAATATTCCATATAAAAATACTTGCGTCGCTTTGCAAGTACAAAGGCAAATAAAACGCAAAGTAAAATAAACGTTTGCGAATAACGCAATTACACGTTCCTGCTTAATAATGCGATTTACTACTTTTATCACCTCAAATATAATACGTGAATCTTTATTTTTCGAATATATTGATATTATAGATACATATTATTAGAACAAAGTATTATATTTCTTAAGAACTATCTGTTTCCAACAGATATTCTATTTTGATGATGTAATATTCGAAAATTAACATGTTCGAAAAATAGGTCCCTAATGAAAATATAAAATAAGAAAAGCTCTATCGAAGCATTAAATTGCAAGAAAATATTTTGTTTACAATATGTCGAAAGTGATGACATCTGACGATACAAAAATTTAACATCATTTAACGCTTTACTAGTTAATTCCAGATATGATAAAAATTGAAACGGATAGTACGAAATTAGACTAATTTTTTCTTACCAGATCGTTACCAGAGAATGAATCGAATTCTCGAAAATGCTCGGCTCTCGTTTGGAAAGAAGAGAAAAAAAAAGAACAATGGAATTCGCGGGTTTTTCCGCGGCGTCGCCGTAATGTCCCTTTCGTTCGTGCAATCACGAACCTGATATGAAAAATTCAACGATTCATCGGCCGGTAATTCGACGATTCGATGACGATGCTCGGCGCTGATGGCGGGCATTTCCAAGCGTCGCGAGAATGTCGCTGCCTCTTTCCAGCGAAAAACGCGGCTGGAACGCGTGCCTTGCCGTTCTTCCTGCCGTGCAATACATTTTCCATTATCACGCGTTCCGCGTGACGCCGCGCGGATTATCGGTGTTCCACGCGGGCGCCGGAAATTCGCACGCGCGCGGCGATCGTTCGCTCTCTCACGGTGAGGAAAAAAAAAGAATATTCCGAACAGATGACGAATTGATTTCGAGATGTTTCGCGTTTAGACAAATTTTTAGAAGGGGAGACAACTGTCAAAATTTTCGTTTGGGCGACGAATGTCCAAATTTTCGTTGTCATTTTAGGTTTCGGTTCTAGGTGAGAAAGAAATATTTCCGAACGATTAATTTCCAAATGTTTCACGTTTGAATCAGTTTTTAGAAGCAGAGAGATATTTATTTATTGTTATTAAAGTTAGTAAAATTTGGGTGATAAATGTTCACGTTTTCATGGTTGTTTTAGTTAAATAAGGAAAAATCTTTCGAACGATTAATTTCCGAACGTTTGTGTCTAGATAATTTTTAGAAGGAGAGATTATAAAAATTTGGGTAACAGACGTCCAAATTTTCGTGATTATTTTAGGTTTTGGAAAGAAAGACAATTATAAAAATCAATGGGTGATTCGTTCAAATTTTCGCGGTTAGATGAGTGTTACGTCGATTCTTTAAGAAGGAAAAGTTTTAAATGTTAATCATTAGTATTCAAATCATCACGGATGAATTAATTTTGAAGAAGAGAAACAGTTGTCAAAATTCAGACGATTCTCTTCGTAGGAGAAAAGTTTTCGAAAACGCTGCCGATTAATATTCAAATTCTCACGACCAGTTTCAAGGAAGAAAAAGAGTTGTCGAAATATATGCGCATAATATTCAAATTCTCGTGATTTCGTGGATTCTCATGCATCTGTGGGAAACTGAAGGATGGAAAAGTGCAAGATACCGAGAAATTTCGCAAAAGTCTATGAAACATCTGGATATCAAACACTCATTACAACCTCTTTGTTAATAAAATTGTAAAATCGCACAAACGTTCTACAGCCTATTGGCAAAAACTTTCAAAATGTTGGCGAATGACGTTTGAATTTTCACCTGCAGTGGCAGAAAAAAATGGAGAGATGATGATGAAACTTGGCCCGGGCAAAGAAAAGTAGGAAAACGAAACTATTTAAATGTGAGAAAGGGCAATCGCTATAAGTTAGTGGAAATGATACAATAAACAGGTATCGCGAAGACAATCCTGTTAAGACGTACAGTATCATAAAGGTTGGCAAGTTGGAACAGCCGGTCATGTTTTATGGGGTGCAGAGTGTCGGAGCAGCCGGGAGCAACAAATTTTCACTTCCAAACCTGAAAAACCCCATATTCCGTGCTTTCTCCACCGTTACATTCCAAACACTATCCGTTTCTACCATTTCCTAGCACTTTCGTCGTAAACTAGCCAATCCAAATATTTTATAGATCTTCGATGTAGAAACCTCGTAAACGATACATCAGACGGAACAAAAGCGTCGAATGAACAGCGTAAGATAAATTACAGAATATTTCTTTATACATCCTGATGTTTTTCTAGGGTGTTTTAATGTAAAGTTTGCTTTTATGACGTACGTGTGATATAATATTTTCTTATTTACGTGTGAAGAGTAAGGAATAGAGTGCATTAGGAAATTTTTTTAAAGATGCAGGAATGAATAGCTGTTTGTTGTAAGAATTATTTAGTGAAGAGATCTCTCTAGGTTCTATTTTTTTTCTTTTTTTTTTGAGATTTATATATCAGAGACGTATGATACAAAGATTTGGAATTTGGAATTTTTATAATCTAAAAATCTGCAATCGAAGGATTTATGACTCAAGAATCTAGAATCCAGAAATCTATGATCCAAGGATCTGTAATTCAAAGACCTGTGACTTAAAAATCCAAAATTCTACGATTTAACGTGATTAAATTCTAGATTTCTAGAATTCTACTCTAAAATTTAATATATTAAAAATCTCCAATCTGCAATTTAAAATCTGCAAATTCAAATATACGTGTTATCCAAAAATCGATGATTCAAAGATTCGTAATTCAAAACCTAAAGTCGACAGTCCAAACATTTACGATCCAACGATCTGTAATCCAAACGGGACTCTGTAGATCCAAAGATCTACAGTCCAAAATCCAAACCAAAAGTCCAACATCCAACAACGACGATTGCAAACATAGAGTTCTCTCTCGCGACAGACCCCTTTCTCGCATCAAATCCCTCCCGTCTGTAAAATATCCAACAACAAGAGCTTTGATCGCGTCAGAAGAGTCAACAACCACCCGACGACACCCCTCGCTACCGAGGGTGGAAGGGGTGTCGTCAGGAAATGATGTGCTTCTTTCGCGTACCTACGTCTTTCGCGACGCGTGAGCAAATTCCTGAAATCCGTGCGTCACTCGCACAGATCCGACGATAGGGGGAAGAAAAAAGAGGCGATAAAGGACGAAAAGTAGAAGGGCGAGAGCATACAAGGGGAATGTGACGGGGGGTTGCAACCGAGGAAAACCATTGGCGTGGAAAGCTACGTGACGGTAATAAGTCCCTTGGGTCGAGAAAATGTTTCCTACGTATAACGAGAGAAAGAAATAAACGAGAAAGAAGAAGAAGAGAGAAAGAGAAAGTAATATCGTTACTATCTACATAATGCTCGCTATCATGGTCCAATAAATTATGACAATGTGTCCTGCCGCGTCGCCTCGATCACCCAACGTGTTTCCTCTTCCGCCGATTCAGTAGCTAACTGCGATTTATCGTTCCTGTTAGACTTCGCCAGCAGCGAAGGCGTACTTTGAGCAGAGATGGTATCGAATATCTCGTAAATAGGCCCGAATTTTTAATCGTTGGATGGAGAAACTTATTTCCAATGATACCTCCGAGTATATTCGAATATTTCGTGAATACTTCTGAAAATGATAATAATTCTGAAATACTGATGAATAGAGTACTCATAATATTGAAATATAATTGAAAATATAGTTTTTAATCCAGTGAATGTTCGAATGGTGTAGATAGACGAATTTCAGTGTCCGTCAGAGCTATTTAATGCGACAAAGTTATGTGTTTTATCAATGAAAGTGATTTTCTAATGCAACGAAAATTAGCGATTGGTTGATTTGGGTCACGTGATTCGCGAGGGGGCGTGGGGTAGACCTCGAGTAGGAGTTGCGTTGCCTGGTACTGAGCGATCGCGTCTGTAATTTGTTTTGTATCGATTCAAATGTTTGCGTATCAATAAAATAAAAGGTCATCTACATTTCCTAGTCAGAACAGTTGCTTTTGGGCCTTTCAGTGAGACGAATCGTACTGGGGTACAAGTCGTGCAGTGTTTTCTATTTTCTATATTTCTATCGAAAAACTGTTATAATTTTGTAAAAACGAAGAATTAAAAAATTTCACGAACGAATGCACACAATACAGACGGTATCATTCCCCCAGCGAGAAGAAGAACAGAGAATTACTCCTGTTTCGTAGAATTCTGATTTCCAAGATTCGAAAACTACCGATGAAAGTTTCAAATCTCACAAACATCGAACTACTTATACTTGTACCTAGTTTTCGCAAGTGAACTGTAGTTACTCGCTGTAAGATTCGAAAGCAGCTTGCGCAAGTTTTTACTTTTGAATAGCATTCGAAACCTACGAGACCTGGATAATTTGTATAAAATGTATACATTGAATTTGATGAAATTTAAATGTCAAGTTCAACTTTGATTCTTTCGTTCTTTGATGTTTCAACAAGAGAAATACGGTCAAATTATTAATTTTCAAGTACCTCTTTGCAAGTGTCTAAGGATTTTCGGATCCTTTTAAGGATTTTCTTGCATCTATCGATAATAGTAACGAGTTGGGGGAAAAAAGTGTATGTTTGGAAGCGGATGTTGATTGACTTGCACTCTGTTGCAGGACAGGAAGTCGAGGAAGTTGAGGAGGAACTTAGACCGGTCTACGACGAACGGGAACTGACAGAGTTGGTTAGTGGTTTAACTCTGTTCTTAGAATATAAACACACACTTGTGGCATGAATTATGGACAAAGCCAAATTATATTCAAGATAAAGTTCAACTGTCCGTTCCCTAAAATCAATGAACTAATATTATTTGTGAGACTTTAGTCACAAGTTACGACTCAGAATAACAAAGAAGTTCGTAGTTTGTAACATGTTAATTAATATTATACTGATTGTGTAGTTATTGTGCAAGGATGATATACATATGTACGTATGCCAGATTCTATAGAACATAACAATTACAGAGAAACTAAGACAGAGTATACATGATCAATACTAAACCACGAATCCACCCTTCTTTCAAACATTGACAGTCACAATCCTCGCAAAAAAAGCAAAGAGACTATTAATTACTGAAATCCAAACAAACAAAAATGTAGTATTAATCACAATGAGACTGCATATATTCATACAGTTTTACATTTTTATATCTTTATAAATTCAACGCTACAGAGAACTCAGCAAAGAAATGAAAACAAGTATCGTATAATGAATATTCTACTCCGAATAATTTTTATATTTTATATTGCATATATTGACACTAAAACAAACCCGTCAGTTATAATTTTTCAGTTACAACTGTCAGCTGCAATTATGTTTGTCAAAGTTAATATCGATTTCCGTGAAAAACAGTTCTATAAATCTATTCATTTTAATCAATATTGTTTAAATTATATTATATATATATAATTATATCATCGTTATTAATTAATGATAATACAATTATCATCGTTTGAAGTATAATTACATAATGATTTATATATCGTCGTAACGAAGAGAAGAAAAGTCACTGAACGATTTGAAAAGAAAGGAAAAAAAAATCTTCCTCTTGCAGGTGAACTGCGTGAAAGACATGACGACGTTGAGCAGCCTGCGCGAGCGCGACTGGACGTACTACTCGGAGAAGACAGTTCGAGAGTTCTTTCTAAATCCACACTTCACCACCCTGACCGTCTACTATTTGTACAACAGGCTCAACATCTCTCTGTCGTTTCCCATAATCCCGGTGTACGAGCTCACCTACTTCATCAGGCAGCCCCAAGAGATCCTACGAGCGGACACGTTCCGTGATCGCGTGTTGTTCGGCTCGGTGAACGATAAAGTGGAGCACCACGTGCTGTCGGTGGTTCAGAACGTGTTGGCGCCGATCTTCCTTAAGATCGAAACCTGGCCAGACAGTATCCCCTCTCTCACTGCCGCCCTGTTCACCGGCTTAACTTGTGTTTAATTAGTCGGCGAAAGTTTTCCGTGAAGCACGGGCATCGTAACGATACTTCAACGAGCTGAACCACGAAACTTTCTTGTCCCCTTCGGGATTCTCTTCTCTATTTTTCTCCCTCTCTCTCTCTCTCTCTCTCTGGTAAACAATCTGTTCGCGTAAAACCGCCAGCTGGTAAGTTTAATTGGGTGCCGGTGGCGCCGTGGAATCTCCGGGGACGAGCATCTCGCCGTCGATGAAGGCGTCGATGCTGATTTCCGAAATTCAAACCTGCAAAATTTAAATCTATCTAGCTACTTGGGAAAGACTGCAGTTGGAGGCTTTTGTACGATACAGATGTGAATTTCTCGTAGAATTTGGTGGTAGTTTTAATTTTAATGCACGAAGTTACCTTGCTTACAGCCGAATAACATACAAACGTGATTTCTTGTGAAAATATAAAGAAAGGATACAGAATGAAATTTTTTTATCTGTGTTTCCAAGTTTAGTAAAATAACGGAAAAAGAATCAACAAAATATAAATTAACAACAATTCACTTTTCTCTAACTTTTATTTATATTATACACAGCTCGAAAAAGTATGTTTTTCAAGAAAAATCTGGTTTTGAACAAAATTGGGTATCATTTTGTTAATTGAAAAAAATGACGCAACTTAGAGTAATACACTTCTCACCTTCAATCGACATATGCTTGTTTACAATAATCAATAGTCAAGACAAAATTGACAAGAGATTTTTATGAGATACAGCACATTGATGAAAGACCGTCTCTATAACATTTCTACAGTGACAACTCGAAAATCGGCGCAAGCGTGCGAAATCTTCGCTGCACTTATTTTTCTCTCCCCGGCACTGACGAAACATCGATGAAACGATCTTCCAATAGTTCACCCACGTCGAAGCTATGAATGACTTTTAACAACGAAAGAGAATCAGTCAACGTTCGCACGGTCTCTTCAGCTTAAGCTGAGCAACAATCTGACGTGACGACGTTACCAAGCGAATTTGTAACTTTGGCCGCGCAATCCCGGTTACCGCAACGCGTCGCGCGAACTTCCGGTCCAGTGTCGGCCAACAGCGCGAGAGAAAGAGAGAGAGAGAGAGAGCAACGACCAAAGAGAGAGGGTGAAACAGGAAGGGTTGGACGAAGTTATTATTACCATAATTTTCGGCTAAATGCACTGCGCAACTCGCCGCCGCCGTCGCCGGTAAATTCGGCGTCGATGTTTGCACATGTAGGAGAGGCGACGAACGACGACGGGATTACTCAGGGCTCGGCTCCGAGTCAGAAACGATTGCATTGCGTTTGGCCGGAAGTCGCCTCGTTATTTCTAATGGAACCACGGATTTCTAACTGGATCGAAGGGACCGTTCTCTCTCTAATTGCGCGGAGGACACGCGGTTTTAAACGAGGATCTTTTATTGGTTTTCAAACTCTCTCGCTGTTTTCTAGATTCCCAACTTTCGACTCGTGTTGGCTCGTTCAAACTCTGTGGACTCGTGCACTTGAAGATACAAGAATTCTTCTCTGAAAGCTGGATCAAGAGAATTGGTTTTCTTTCTCAGAACTCTCGTGATTCGTGGCTATTCGAATTTCAATTTTTAATTGATGTGACGATCGTTGCAAAATTTAAAAGTTCTTTTTCGAGAATTGGATCAGAAGGATAATAACCTTTCTGTTTTCTTTTTCTAGTCTTTCATAGTTATTTGAATCTTAATTTCTAATTGATAAGGCGACATATAGATCATTGTGAATATTCATGCATTTATGGAAAGTTTAAAGATAGAAAAATTCTAAGAATATAGGAGTAGTTTTTTTTAGTTTTCTTCTCAATATTTTAAATTTGAATTGATATGGTTAGTTTGAATTTGTAATTGCGTCTGTGGCAACAGTGTTTTTGATTTCCTTCTCTAAGAATTAAAATTCGAATCCCTCAGTTATTTCAGTCTTAATTCTTAATTGCTAGGATGTTTTAATCCGTCGTTAAATTACGAATGTTTATGCATAAAAGAATCTTGTGAATATTGTAAATATAAATATATTTAAATGTTCTAAATATTTAAAACAATGTTATGCTACGACACATAATAAGTTTCCAATCAGCCTTTCGATGACGTATTTCTCTTTCAACAGTTTTATATTCGAATGAAATAGAATAGAATATTCGAATCCTTGTTCCAAAGTACATTTCAACAAAACACAGGCTGTCTCAGGTAAAGGGATCTCTCCTTTGAAAACGACTCGGAATTTTCAGGGTATTCCTTCATCGAAGCCATTCAGATTGTGCTACGAACATTTTTCATGTCACGAGAAACGAAGCAGATATTTAAGCGACCTCTTTCAGCTGAGACACCCTGTATGAAAAGAAATACGCAAAAAAAAAGGAGTAGGATATCGACAAAGAGGTTTATTCATCTTCCTTAACCTGAGATACATGCGTGAAGGCGGACTTTTACGCGAACATGTACGCGTTCCTGTGTAACTTAACGGACCTTACGTACAAGATGCAGGGCTTAACGGTGATATATGTACCTCGAGAGGGTAGCGATCTGACCGAGGAGGACAGCCTCGATAAGGAGTTGGTCAAGAGGCTGGAGAGTGTGGTGGCCTACTGGACCACCCAAATCAGGATTACGCTCTCGGACCAGGACCAAGCAACGCCCAACGAATTGTTGTGTCTCAAAGACGAGTACGAATTTTGGATTTATCGACGTTAGTAACTATATTCACGCACTTTTGCAATTAGAACCTCCAAACGCTGCTACATCGTCGTACTTTGCTTGATTTTATTTTTGGATATTTGAGCTTAATTTACATTTCGAATACTTGGATATAAATTATCTGAACGGGTTCAGACTTCAGTGTTGGAACTTTGGCGTCCAAGTTTGAACGTTTCAATTGGAATGTTTAAATTTAAAAAAATGTTAGACTCTCTCGAGTGATATTGTCAAGTTAATTGTAACTGAGATCATTAATTTATGTTGGATTCTTTGATTCAGAGTATTTGATTTTGCTTTTAACATTTATAATCTTAGAGATTAGCATAATAGAACTCCTGTTTTTTGAATATTTTAATATCAGAATATTCGATATATTTTCTATTAGGATAAAATCATTAGGACATTGAATCTACTAAAATGAAATCGTTATCCAGCCACATTGGGTATTGGAGTTAAGCCTCCGCTTCCTACCAAAATTGACGCGAAAAGAAAGGAATTCTTTTTTTCTTTCCAACAGACGACAATCTCTGCGGTCTGAATCACCAGCTTCAAAACCCAACGGTGAACATGATAGCAGAGTTCCTGTTGACAAGTCACTCGACCTACGCACGTCAATTTTTGTCGCTGAAAGACGAGATCGAGGACGGAGTGATAGAAGCGAAATCCAACATCGATTATCTTCGGATCCTAATAGATCCTTCCGCGGAGCTAGACAAATGTACCACGCCATCGAGCATCGAGGAACACCTGATGTTAATCATACACTTGTTCAGAACAATCTGGCTGAATTCGCCGTTCTACGACAGCCACGAGAGAATAGAGAATCTCTTCAAGGCTCTTAATAATCAAATTATCATCATCTGTCGGAATTACATCGACTTGGGCGAGCTATTTGCTGGGAAGACCAGAAGCTCCATAGAAAAGTTAGAGGAGTGCGTGAACGTCTGTGAAAACTACAAATCGCTCTACGATAAGGTTAATATTAATCTGTCTCTCTGAGTATTTGAACCAATAATTGAGGACAAAAGTGGGCTGACTTCGATATTTTAAAGATTTGTTGTTTAGACAAATTTGTTGTTTAAAATTGGCAATGATGAATTGATAATTGGATGCAACACTTGCTTTCTGTGAAAGCACAGAATCAAAAATTGAATCATTTGCTAAAAAAAAAATATAGCAATGATATGTTTTAATTTTTATTATAATTAAATAGATAGTGTTACTTCGTTGGATCAAAGTTTCAAGTTTTATAAAGGATACCCTCAGTTTCGATCGTTCATTCGTTTAGACTCTAAACACAATTGTTATTTATATTATTATACTGTTTACAATAAATAATTCTTATCGCATGCAATAAATAAGGTGTAAATAAGATTATTTACGTTATTTCTAAGAAACAACTAGAATTCAAATTCAACTCAATTACCATCATTAGATATTAATTTCCAGTTTAATTTATTACTAAAAATATTATCCATTAATTATTTAACAGTACAATTTCGTACATCTTATCCGATGTATAGTAAATTCATATTACTAATTAGATACTCAAATTATTAAATTCAAATTTAAAACTCAAAGTCCACTCAATTATCAACTCAAACCATTAATTAATCATTATCGAACAGTACCTCTTACCATTAAATTCGGAATAATTTCACTCGACTCTCGTACAACTTTTCAAATCAAACGCACAAACAAACGTCTAGATATCTTTCAAACGACATCACACAAGCTCACATTTATAGAGAAAGTTGCCTCAGTCCACTTTTGTTCCAAGTGTTCTTCGTTAATCGTTCGATAATCAGTTTTTTCTTTCTGAATATACACACTCTCGGAAGATTGTTTGAACGTCGCCCGTGTTATCGCGTACAAATTCACTCTACGGTCGGTGCATTAAGGGACTATTAAACGACGTGTGCAGAGTTACTTTGGATACTTAGGAAAGAGCCGTTAGGCAAAGTGAGGAGTTCCCGCGTTAAGCGGAAGTCACAGTAATTGTACCCTCCCTTTGGCCGGTTCACAATGATCCCCATGAACGCGGGAACACGGCTTCTACCCCTGCTAAAATAATATTCGCCGAGGCGAGCGGCTCGAGCCTGCAATTAATCTTATCTTCCTTTAATCACGGCGAATCGTGGTAAAACAACACGCGAGCATCCCCCGTGCTACGTGCAAATGAGCGTCGAAGTATTCTTAACTCTCGTGCCTTGGCTGATAATTTTCGTATTACCGACAATTAACAGAAAAATCTGTTGGAAAAACACGATGAAAACAGATTGGTGGATGTTCGCGCATATTTATGGGGGAATTAAACGTGCAAGGATGCGGAACGTACGATGTATAAAATATTGAAAAAACAAAATGCTCGATATTTTACGATATTCAGAGGCGGACAACGAATTTCTGTTTAGACTTCGTTTCTTTGATTGCCTTCATTAAAATACAAAATTGCATAAAATTGTAGCAACAACAATGAAAAATTGTTGATAGTCTCTAAATTACATTATATTGATAAATTTATAAATTATATTTGTTGTTTGTTTTATAAATTTATATATTATATTTGTTGATAATTTATAAATTGCATTGATAAATTAGTAAATCTTTTAAAAAGAAATCATCCACTTGGTGCTCAGTTTAAAGCGTGAAACTTCTACTTTGGCAGTCGTAAGTTCATTTTTCTTCAAAGATGATGTTACATTATTATGTGGCGGATGGAGAAATGAAAAATGAAAATTTCGAGAAATCCTAATATTTCGTCATTTCGATCCTAATGTCCAAAACTCGTGAATGTTACATTTCTCATTTAAAAATAGCCTGCTGAATCTAAATTGGAATCAATTAAAATTTTCAAAGGATTGAAACGCTACGTCTCCATCACCGTAGCAACTTATTTGTTATTAAAATAAAGAGCTGCTGAAAATGAGAATCTGTTTCGCGTACATCTGCACCGCAGATTGTTATGCAAATTTTTGAAAATGTGTTTAAAGAGCTGAGAGCTCAAAAGAAAATGCTTTTACGAATGAAAGTACTATATCTTGTCTGTTTTACGTACTTCCTCGTATTATGCATATCTCGTATTATGCTTTTCAATTTCTTACAAACGCATAAAAATCCGCAGCCCGCGCCGTATAAAATACAGTATCAATTTCTGCAGAGAGAGTTTTATTAATTTAGATTGAAGCGGAATTTCATCCTGGCCGAAGGCTAGCGATCGTATCGGATTAGGTATGGATTTTTGGATTAGGTTAAAAAATAGGTTGGAAGATATAAGCCGAGAAAGGAGGCAGACGTTCAAAAATAATTTGTCAATCCCAGGATTAACGTTTTATCCCCGGGCGCAACTAGGGTGGCGCGTGTTGTCGCTGATGGGGGCGGCTCTCCTCCCTCTGAAACCGGGTCAAGTTTTCGCGTTAAGCGGAAGTCATAGTAACCTCGACTTAGGTGCTTCCCGCGTGGTTAGATAAGCGCCGACAGGAACGAGAATTGCCACGGGCCACGTATTGCATAATAGCTGCTCCCGCCAACTGAAAATGCCAAAACCGTGATAGAAAGATCAAAATTGACCTGACTTCATCGGTGAAAGATTTTAACGATTATATGTTTCCAAGTTATTCGTGGAGGATTGAGCAATCTCGATTTCTGAAAAATCTTCGCCGCTTTTACTCGTGCAATGAACGAACGTTATGCGAGAAAAAATGTGACAGGTCTTCTCTTTTATCTCCTGATTTTTACACGCTGTTCAAAGTTGAGAAGGATGCGAATTATTAGAAGAAAAGAGAGAGAAATATCTGAGATAAATTTAACGCCAGAACTACCGACGACTGAAAAAGTAAAATTTGTAGCGAAATAAAAGTGCATGAAACAGGAGGAAATTTATAATATTTTGTTAACATTAAGAATCGTTCGAATCTCTAAAAGCTCGTTGTCATAAATATGTGAAATTTCTGTGAAAAATTATAAACCGTGATTTATGATAAATTATAAATCATTTCGATCGTTTTGGGTGTTCCAGAGTTTTCAAGATACTCGAAAAATATTAATCTGCATATAACTAACATCGCTGTTATCTGTTGAATCTTCAGAAAGATAATAAAATTCCGAAATTTATCTTCAATTTATTCAATATCATATTAATGGACAATATATCGAATTTTAAAATTGCTCTTCCGCGGAAGATTAAAAGGATCTTTGAATTAGACTCATGATAATTAATTTCCCTCCAATATAGAGAAATCCTTAAAGCATTCTCTGCCTCTCTGCGAAAACAATCGCGACCCAATTTGTTGAAAAACAACGGCCACGGCGGAACGATGGTGCAATCGTAACGAGACAAGGAAATAATATCGCGTTTTCGGTATCCCAATTGTTTATGAAGCTCTCGAAAAAACGAATCGAGGGCGTCTCTTTCAAAAATGAATCCGCGACCTCGCGATTGATTGTCCGGATAAAAATAGAAAGAAAAATGCAAGAAAACGCAGCATGATAAAATCATACGCTCGAACGCTTTGAAATTGAATCGCCTGCCTTTATATTCCAAGTCGTGCTACTAGAATGATGTTTGACAAGGGAAAATTTGCATGGATCTCGACTAGAAAATTTCTATGCTCAGTAATGAAAGTGTCTGAAAGATATTATCATTGGAGTAATGTCACGAATCAAACATACTTCTCATTGGTAATCCGATGATACCAATTTTTTTAAATTGTTTTTTTATATTCGAGAATAACTTCCTCTGTCCCTCTCTCTTAACTTTTGTTGGAAATAAATTGGAGATGTTCTTCACTTTGTTCATTATGATGTTTCATGTATTTCTCTACTGGGAATGAATTGGGAATTTGCGGTACTGTATACGAAACAACTGCATTTGTTGGAAATTTAAAGATGCAAAAACGCGTGGAATATGATACGCGAAGGTATTTCGAAGCAACTGTTGCGATACTAAACGAGTGAAATAAACTGCAGCTCGAATCTCGATTTTCCAGCTGTATCAATAAAAGTCTAAAATCGTGACTATTCTTCGCGCAACTAAATTAAAATTTAAAAATATACTACACGCGGTGTTAACAATTCAGAGGGTAAGCAAAAAATAAATTAAATTGACTGAATTAAATAAATATTCGAATCGTGCGAAAAGTGGATAGTAAGCATCTGCTAATGGCACTGTTGACCATTACGACTGAATTTATAATAAAAAGCATGAATCAAAAGATCAAAAATTAAGGCGAAACAAACTACATAGATAAATATTTTTATGGCGCAAAACAGACATGGTACGAGCGAATTATGACACGATACATGTTCGTTCACCCCTGATAGATCGAAACGAATGTGTACACCATCCCGTGGGGCTGGTGGAGAACTGTTTCCACTGGCAGAGCAGCCGATAATACAGAATAAAATGAAACAAGAGTGCAGAGACGGTGAAATAAGGCTCGGTTAACCACTTAAAGTCACATTCTCCCTCGCGGTTCGATTTCCAACGCGTCGCCTCCGGTTAAAGCTGAATATTAAACGAGCGACGCAACACTGAGCCGTGCGTATAGTATAAACTTCACCGCGAGAAGATTATTCACGAACGAGATAGAAACGCATCTCTGTGTGTTTTGTCTTTCAGATAGCGCTAGCCCACAACATCCTGACGAATATACCGTGGGATTTAGACAGGGACAATATATTCCAGCATATTGATATTTTCATCAGCAGGTGCCACGATATGATTGAGATCTGTCAGGCGATGATCGATATTGCCAGGTAATCAATCCGCATCTCTCTACACGACTCGATCGACCAACGATCCGTTGAAAAATTAACCCATTGACGTTGCTTGTATTCTCGCGTTAACACTATATTTTCACAAGCAAAATGACAGATTCTTTTATTTTTTTTTTTTTCATTTTATTCGTGTAAAATAAGTATTTCTCCTTTTCATCGTGAATTTTATACGTTTCTGTTTGAACGCAGAACTTTCTCGAGTCGCCTTGCTTTTAATTTTACAAGCAGATATAATTGTTTGCCTACTGTCAAATTCGACATATAAATTTTGGGGAAGAGAATTTAGTGCAACGAAAAATTCTAAAATTTAGAGAAAAAGATACTAAATAAATGCGTTATTAAAAATTCCAAACTTTGGGGAAGAGAATCGGAAAGTTGCCAGGATTAAAGAAACGTTATCAAAAATTCTAAATTCCAAAAGATTCGAAAGGTCAGTTGAAATTTCCAAATCAAGATGAATCGTGAAAATAACTAATAACGGGAAACGGTGTGTGACAGAATAGACGAAACAACGGAGATAATAAAACCAGTGTTCAGCGGAACGAAGGGAGAAGAACGAGAGAGGGTGTGCCAAAAGATCGAGAGACTGTTTCACGAGGCGCTGGAGAGGATCGAGCAAAATTCTCACAAGATCTTCGACGTTTATCGCGGCACGTGGCACGACGACATGTTCGCCTTTCACAACGAGATGAAAGATCTGGAGGTCATCATCGAGAACCTGGTCGTGTCAGTTTTCGCGCGTATGAACAGCGTGCAAGACGCGGTGGGAGATCTTCAGGGTTTCTACCCGTACATGAACCGGGAGAAACTGAAAGCTCTGTTCGATGCTAAAACACTCGAGGTACCAAAGTTATAAAAACTTCAATTTTCAGTGTTGGAAAATGATCAGGTTTCGCGTGCTTGTTTTAGCTATATTTCAAGACGAAGAAAATCTGGAACTTTTAAATATTTAAGGAAACCTCTTCTAGAAACTTGACAAGACTACCAGACTGGCAAAAGTTACAGAGGGAGATTTCTGTTGCAGATATGGAAACTGTTCGGCGAAGAGATCCAACGAACGAAGCAGGAGGTACTGGACGAAATGGAGGAGTATCCTTCGATGACTCCGTATTATGCGGGCAGGGCATTGAACCTACGGCTGAAAGGTGATCACGTGCAATCAACAAGAGAGGTGCTCGAGAAGGCCGTGTGGATGCCCTATTGCAATCTTAGCAAGGATATCTACTATCAGCACAACCTGCTGAAGAAATCGATCGAGGATTTGATCGTTGATCTACATACCAAATGGGTGCACGAGATCGGTGACAATCCCCGTGCCAAGCTGGATCGTTTCCTCATGCGACGCACCGACGAATCGCCTGGATTGCTCCGGTGCAACATCAATCCAGACATTTTGAACTTGTGCCGCGAAGCCACATACTGGATCGCTCTCAAGTTCACCATACCTGTCCAGGTGCAAATCGTTTACGACAAATGGGAAACGCTTCATTTCGTTTACGAGAGCGTCCTTGCTGTAACTATAGGCTACAATAAGATGATCGAAGGTTAGTTCAACTAGCATTTAAATGTTTCATTTGAGTGTGCGTTCGTACTTCAGAGTGAAGAGTGTTTCTTGAGCTCGGACGTTTTCGTTAAATTAACTCTCCAGTTGGCAAACGTTGTTCATAAGAAAACTGATCGTGAGTTTAGGTCTATCTACTTGTTCGAAAAAAGTGTAAAAACATTTTAAATCACTTGACGAAGTACGCGCTACGATCGGTCAAATTGAAGTAAAATTTTGGGTAGGTTTCTCAGGAAAAATGGAAATTTGCTCTGAAAAATTTTGATCGCCCAAGGCGATTCAAGCTTATTGATCTGAAGAGGATATCGATCCCCTGTAGAGAATCTACATATAAATTAATCTAAATATATTTCTACCAATCTTCCTTTTTCATAAGAAGGGCATAATACGCTGAAATTATTATAAAACAGCTAATTTTACCGAAAATATATCTGTTTATCGGTTAATGTACGATATTGCTTGTGCGCAAACGAGAGGAGGTTAATTACAATCCATATTCGCAGGGGATATGTTGAAACCGCGAATGGCAGGGGACATTATGTATTTAGGGGACATAATGTAATTTCAATTACATACATGTACATATGTATAAATTGGACACGACAATTAATAACAAAATATGATGATAAAAATCAAGTGAATATAGGTTCTCTTGAAAATATTATCTTCCTTCTTGTAATTTTGTAATTTTCAGTTGAACTATTAATTTTTATAACGGTGGAATTTCGTTCCGGAAAGCGCGTATCTGCACGTGTAGTTGAAATCGAACGACATCGAATTTAAATTGAATTACAACAAAATTATAATTAATTTTGACTAATACTTCATTTATTTTTAGTAATTCTTATTTATAATTATTAATATCTATCGATTAATAAGTACTATTACAAGTTTCTTACTAATTAATCAATTATAACAAATTTAGATTGAATTATTTATTTATTATTTAGATTATTTTTTCTTATGACAAGTGTACTCACGAGTGCACAAAGAAGTGGTCATTTCTCATACTTGTCAAATACTACATTAAAGGATTAATAAGATTTTAACAACAATGAAATTCTTTTGTTTTATTATTGCCAATTATCTAAATGTTTCAAATTCAATCATAAAATGAAATTGAAATTAATTGATAAAAAATATTGATTAGTCAATCTTGAAGTTATTTCAGTCAACTATTACTTGGTCAATCTTGAAATTATTTCAATTAATTATTAATTGAGTTGGAAAGAGTTCTTGTCGGTGCTTGGCTGGTCAGTTTAGTAATATTGAGTTTCTTGTTAATGAATAATTGACAAACTACGAGAGGTATTAAGTGGTATCGAGGCGGCGTTATAAATTAAACGCAATTACGTTTCTGTGTATTAGGTTGTTGCATACTATTTACCAAGGAAGGTATAAACCGATTGAAAACTAAAATTTTTATTTAAAAAAATTCGTTCATTTGTAACGACCTGATATTCCATAATTTCTTAATTTCTGCTTTTTTTTTTTCTTCGTCGGCGTCTATCGTTTCGATTATAAAACTCATGGCGCGTGATTAATTGAAATTCGCTAAATTGCTTCTTCCAAAGTCGCCACCTAATGTTCCACGTCACGGCAAATTCTATTAAACGTATATACATTTTCTGATGCATCGGGTCTGGTGAATACGTCAAGTTGCGAAGTAATAATTAGTGGCGCAACTTCCGGTCGGACCTCCATTTCCCAAAGACCGCGGCGCATTCGCCATTCACCGCAATGAATCGATACTTTCGTCGATCGATAAATAGTTCTAAATTTGTTGGAAAGTATACGAATTTATCGTGGACACGCTTCATGTCTGAATCGTATTAAGTTGTTGCAGACGAAATGACGAAATTTGTGATTGAAGTTTCAATTGCCATACTTCTCTGCAAGGTAATCTGAGATGTTTGAAGTAATTAACTGAATGATAATGTATCGAAATATATATTGATTCAATCGAAATGTGTTTCATTTAAAGACGAATTCATTCTTAATTTGTTGCATATTAAACTTACACGCTCGGAAGATTAATTAAATTTTGACCGTCTAGATTCGATAAATTTTGCGTTGAAACAATTTTATAACTACTGCAATTGAAATTTTTAGTCAGTCGTTGTTGGATGGTCTTGTAGTTTCTAATTGAAATTCTTCGTAGATTGTCTATTCTTTCAACTATAGTTTTATTTTGTTTTTAAAAGTGTTTTATAAAACATTCGCTGAAATTTAATGACTTTTCATGTATAATCTATCTGTCCATGACAAAATAATTGACAAAGTAGCAATCACGTTGAATTCGCCAGGCTTCAAATTCTAAATCAGTGTCTAATAAACATATGCTGATTAATATCACTTTTTTGGTCACGAAATTCCGAATTGTGAAATATATTTAATATATAATAATATATAAACATATATTTAATGTACAATTTTAAATATGCGATAACATAAATAAATGTGATCTTTCCGGTCATTCAGGTTTATCAGTGTAGTGATTAATCCGATTGCTCAAAGAAATGTACGTGTGTACATACACTTTTGCGTGACGAAACAAATTCTAGGAAATGTTTCGAAGTTTCGAGCGTTGCGGGTTGCACGAACTTCCCATTTGTATATCGAGTCCTGGAGATTGCGAAATAGTTGGTCAAGGGGTACATCTGCCCCGGGAAATGCCTGGCGCGTCTTCCGGCTCGCTTTAAACGTGCCACCGCTGGCGTTATTATCGACTGGAGAATCCGAGCCGCGATTATAAAACACCCAGATGGTAGATAGAAAGTTTATGAACGAGAACTAACGTTAAATTATCCCAGTTAATTGAAAAACCGTGCTCCTCGGAATTCCTCGAGTCGTGAACTTGTTTTCCCCAACGATGAATTAATTCCCTCCTGGAGGAATTACGCCGATGTGCGTTTCTCGAGTTCGAGTGGGCGATCCACGAATAAAAACCGAGTTCGTTGAAATCTCACTGATCTACAACCAGGAGTAACATGGAAATGAAATCGGATCGTTCGCTGTCGGGCGCATACTTCGGCACCGGTTAACTATACAACGTTGTGCCATCAAAAAGCTCGCATTATTTGAAATGAAAGAAAAAAGAAAAAAAAAAATCCGTCGCAACGAGAGACTTTTAAAATGATCCGCCAAATGGTAATCGAACGATCGAACGCACGCTAGGACGAACAGATTCGGATAATCGCGTTTCTGCCGCGGTGAACCGTGTCGAGCGCACATCCGCGCGCGTATAATGCACATGCAGTATATATTGTTGTTTTTCAGCTTTGTCGAGGACAGAGTGCGAGCTGTTCCGCGAACTAATTCTCCAGGTAGACAGGAAGATCAATCCCGGCTTAAACAGGCTGACATGGAACACGGAATACGTGGACGCATACATCGAGGATTGCTTTAACCAAATGGCAAATGTACGCTTCGTTCCATCCCCCCTCCTCTCCATCGTCTCCCCCGTTCACCATTGGCTATCGTCCTCTTTGTCCAACGTGAAAACCGGCTGGCAGAGGGCGACGCCTATACGCGTCGCAGAAATTTATGCAGCGGGTCCGGCTCTGTCCTGGCTCGAAATTAAATTTTGACCGAGCCAAGTGCGGGATCCGTCCGCAGCCTTTGTTTGTTTAATTAAGCAAGAAGTGCGCGCGCGTGCCTGCGTAACGGAATAACAATAGCGGATATCCGAGGCCGCGTTTGCGGCCATTCGTTATCCTGTTCGAATCGACGGAACTCGGCCCGGTCGAAGGACAGTGCCGGACAGGACACCGCATCGTTGTCTTTTCCTGCGCTCCACCGTTAGTGCACTGAATCGAACAGCTTTGCGAAAGGAATCTTTTAAAACTATGCATATTTTTTTTTTCTTTTTTTTTTATGGAAAAGCAGCTTTGCAAAGGAATCTTTTAAAACTATTCGTTCGATCCCGAAACGTAAGTTACTTAGTTTTGAAATTCCTTTACTCTAACTTTGTTTAATTTTATTATTTATTTATATATTTCTACAATACATGATCTCTATCGCAAAGGATGCGACATATCAAACAGAATCAGACATCTTGAATTGTAACAATAATCTGTCTGTAAATTGCTATAATCAGTTATATCCAGTCATTTAACACTTTGCGGTTCGCGATCTACGCGATAGCACAATGATTATACATTATGAACGCTGATACCTAAAGAACTGCTCAAGCTAAAGCATCGAATATTCAACATCGCAAGTTTTGACTTGTCTTAAATAATTAATGACAGTCAATGTTGTTAAATGCTTAATAGCCAAACACGTACAGTTTGTTGATGAACTGCAGAGTGTTAATGTGTTAATGTTATAATAAATAAACGTACAGACTTTTGTGAGACACATACATACGTTGTCCCGTAGCTCCAAGAGTTCATCGACGTTTACAAAGAATCGAATCATCATATCACAATGATATGCGAGAATATTTGCAATACGCCGCTGATCAAAATCAGGCCTAATTACACGTATGCTCTGGAGGAATTGCAGCGGGAGTTATTAAAAACCAGGTACAATTTGAGTACAGTATGTTTTGAAAGGTGAATTCGGAGAATGAATCATTGAATATGTATAATGGGTAATATTCAAGGGACGGGACTTTCAAAATCCTTCTGGACTATCACAAAACCATCTTTCAGTACGTGCTGGTTATTTTCGATGGATTTAAGGACGTTCTCGACGACGTGAGTGTTTGAATACGAAAATATGTTTTCACTTATTGTTCTTTATTTCTTCATTTATTCATTTAATGTGAAAATACATGACTAATTAGTAACCAAACGATCAATCTTGATAATGGTAATTAATTTAATTTCTGCGTGACTGAATTTTGCCCTGATACGAGTCTACGAGTTTTTACGCTCGAATCTTGTTAACAGCTTCCCTACAGAATTGCGCGTGTCAATGATTCTCCGCTGCTCCCTTTAAATTTTAAAATATTAATTTTAATTCATAATTTTACGATATTCGTACATATATCGTAACAATGAGAAATAATGATTCGATTGAGGCGAAAAGATCAATCTGAACAACACTCATAGAGAAGGAAGGTGCTTATAAATGCACATTCTCACGGACGTGAGATGTTTCTGTAGATATTCAGTTCTCCGACTGTTCAGAATTTAGCATCCTTTCGCGTCGTGTTTGCGCGACAAAGCACCTGCCCATCGCGGAGAAATGATTTTCATAAGGAACATTTTATTAAAATATCTGAAACGGCAAACGTCCGCGTGTGAAACGTTCTTAAACACGATGAAATAACAAAGAGACAGAGGCGTTGTTCTGTCCCGGCGATTTCATTCTCGCTCAGAACTGCTCGTTTCTCCCTCGCGTCGGCAACAAACGCGGCCATTCACGGAGTAAAATCCCCCCGCGAAACGTTCCCGTGTTATCCCTACAGGCTATACGGCGCAATTTTTAACGCCGCTGCGACCTGAAAACGCGGGACCAGACCGATTCGCGTTACGACATGTACGCTGCGTGACGCTATTGCCGCGAGAAACACGTACGTACAAAAGGTGGACACACACTCGAATATTCGCGCACTCGATGAAAAATTATCGATACTTCGAACTGTCTCGACTTGGTGAAACGAAATTGTGCAAAATTGTATTTATTTTAAAACCTCTATCTCACCAACCTACAGCCCTTTTTGTCTAAGTTTTTCACAGAAGGTGAAAAATAGTAAATATTGTAAAACGTTTTTTTTTTTTTTCGATTACTAGATCTATTATAATCTTGAAGATTGAAGTCGACTCCTTAAAATTTGCTGTGCGATTCTTGTGCGTTATTTTATTGAATCTTGAACATTAGAGTTAAAAAAAATTCGAGAAATTCTAATATTTTGTTGTTTGATACTAATGTTCAAAATACAATAAAATAGCATAATGAGAATCGTACACAACAAGTTTTAAGAGATTGTTGTAAAAAGGAGACTTTAAAACGTTCTTCAAAACGATGTTAAAATTTAATCGTGAAAAAAATTTTTCACTGCTTCCAGAAGCATTTGAATTTTTACAATTTTCGAGAATAAGAGTATCCTTGCTACTCCCATTTGCTACATGATGTAAAAATATCTTTGAAAAAAATTAATATCAAAGTAGAAGTTTTATGCTTTAAAATGAGATCAACTGGATTGTCGTACAACGCTCCTTTGAAGTTATAACAGAAAATTTTTTATCAAGTGTGCGAATACTTTTTTAAATCTGTAAGATAATGTAATAAATCAAATTTTGTAGATTCGTAGAAAGTTATTTCAGATTTGCTTTGTTGGAGTGTAGTCCTTGAGACAATGTCTAACGCGGTACAATATGAAATAATATAATACGGTATAATTACGTAATATTTATATTTTTGTCATTATACTCCAATAATTATTAAATGGCATTTTGTTCAAAGTAAACAGTGAAAACTTTGATACGGGTCTGTCGTTCGCATGCTAAAAGTAAAAATACAGGCGTCCAGGAATGGAAAATAAATATTAATTTCGCGACGGTCATTATTTTTGGAAATTGTGTTTTTTAACCATTGAAAGCTTTTAAAATTTTAAAAGCATTTCACTTTAAAAATTTCTAAATTAATCGCCAAAAAAAAAAAAAAAGTAAAATTACTCGCTATTAAATTTTGAAATTACTCTTCCGCGAAAGGCGAACAAATTTCTCAGCAATCTCAATGGAAAATTTCGTGAAACATTCTGTACGAGGAAATTTTCATCTTTTGCTTTGGTTGATAATTATTTTTATAATACCTTCGTAAAACTGTCGCCTTTTAACAGTGTCTGCAAGAGTGGAAGATTTATTTGACCAGGATGGACGTTCTGATAGGCGAGGCTTTCAAGATGTGCCTGATCGAATCTCTGCAAGCTATGCACGTTGCTCTTCACGGCGACGGTACCACGCCACCATCACCGCTCATCTTAATACACGTAGAACTTATAGACAATAAGGTATATCTTTTTAGTTTGATTGTAAATATCCAATCGGCTATCGTATTAATTATAATTCAATTATAATTTAATTTGTAATTTGATTTAATTTAATTTGGCAAAATTTATTCGTCCACGAGAGGATAAGAAGTTGAAACGAGGATAAATGTTAAAACACTTAAAGTCAAATTCTAACTCTTCCAGATCAAATTCTTGCCGGATCTAAGCGAGATCGCCATGGAGTTTGCAGTGGTCTTCGACAATCTTTTAGATCCTTTGAAACGCTTGACTCAACTGATAGACAAATTCAAATTCGACTTCCAAGTGTCGCCATTCTGGAAGATATACGAGAAAGATCCAGAATTGCTGGATCTTCAACAGAAACTCAACGATGGTTGTAACATTTTCTTTTGCTGTTTTTGGAATAATATTATCAACGTTCGTAAATATTAAGTATAACTTCGTTTATATCGAATTTTCAGAGGTGAACGTATGTTTCGTTCAGGTGCAAAACTACCTGAAAACTTGGGAGCCCTTTCAGGAAGTTTGGGAAATGAACAGAAACATGTATCTTCAGAGGTATTCACAAAGATTTGAAACAAAAGATATTCATCCATACCATTAACCAAAGATTTACTTTACAAAAATCTCACAGAAAATCATTTGTTCTCTTAATTATTGACTTAATAAAAGAGTAGAATGGAATTGCAGAAAATTTCTCACAATTAGTATAAAAAGCATTGTTATTGAAATCAAGCAGGATTGAGTTAACTTGTAAAATAGAAATCAGTTCACGTAAACTCGAAAGCAATTAAGCCTTTAAGTGATTAACCACTTTGAAAGCTACAAAATACAGAGTGTCTCGGATAAAAAAAGATTACCTAAAGCCTCTTTCATTTGTTATAACACAAAAAATGTTCATAGCACAAATTTTTTTTTGTCAGATTATTTTCTCTACGATTTTTTAAGATTATTGCCTTTTTTCTAAAATGTGCATTTTTTTCAGTTGCTAATCAAAAAATACATTTATATATATTTGAACCGTAGCTATCAGATGATCTTGAAAACCAATAATGTAACTGCTCGTGTTAATAAATATATGGATTTACAAAATCTGCGATCAGATACGAGAAATTGAAGCCCACTGCGGAGACGTTCGATTCAGATATCAGCAAATACGCGATAATCGCGAACAGCGT
>KQ435706.1:743697-754226 GCA_001276565.1 Melipona quadrifasciata
ACAATCAATGTAATAATTACATTGTAATGATGATAATTATTACAAAATAATTTTTCTACAGAAAACTTATTACAATTTTCTACATTTAATCATCCACATGGAGTAAATTAATAAATTATTAAAAATAGTATAATACAAATGAACAATATTACTTCTTGTAGTCACTAGTAACTTCAGTGTTAATGTGACCATCTTGGAGTAGACTCAAATGAATAAATAAGTAAATATTGTTTTAATAAAGAAATATATAACATATCTCTGTGTGATATCTATATAATTATTACAATGATCGGTATATATCTTTGCATGATATTTATATTTTTATGGTATTAGTGTATAAATTATTATAATATCGTGAGTGAACTAAAAAAACTCTCGTGTCACCTTTTTCTCAAGAATTTGAAAAAGATTTCCGAGATCTGGACAGACATGCCTTTAGAGATGATCCCTTACAAAGACAAGGGAATATTCAAGATAAAAACTATCGACGACATAATGCAAACTTTGGAGGATCATCAAGTCCAGTTATCAGCCATGAAGGCAACAAGGTTTGATTTAGTGCAATGTAAGGTAGTACTCGATGGAGTACCATGTGCAAGTGTTACAGGTTCGTTGAACCGTTCGCGGAGGAAGTTGATTACTGGGAGAGAACCCTTTCGACCATCGGGGAAGTCCTCGAAACGACCATGTTAATTCAACGCGGTTACATGCACATGGACAACATATTCACCACGGAAGACATCCGGAAACAGCTTCCCAAGGAGGCTGACGAGTATGACAAACTGACTCTTCAGTGGATTGAGATTACGTCGCGGATGGCATCCCACGGTTTAGCGCTGCAAGCCACTCACGATCCACGTATGTATTGCCAAAAAATGAGTGCGTAAGGAAAAAGAAAACGAAAACGTGATTCGGAGAATTTAAATTTAGAGAGAAGTCATATATCTGAAAATTGGAAAAATATATTTGGGAAAAATGAAAAGAAAAATGAAAACAAGCAATCTTTACGCGATTCGTTCGACCTTTATAGATTAATATGATAAATTTGAAATTTAGAAAGAAAGTTATAGCGATTTTGAGAATTTATGAGTTTCGGTAGGAAACAACGAAATTCGTTTAAGAATGCAGAATGTTCTAAGCTGTTCTGAAAAAAAGAAAGATAAAGAAAGAATTTCAAAGGACAACCAAACATCCCAAACGGAATTTATTAAAATCATTCTCCTTAAAACAAAAAATGTTTTCCAAACCGTCACGATATAACATCAAAAATAATATTACTAGACTAACAATATTGGAAAGTACTGTATTTTTAAATTATATTAGAAAATTACATTTGGAAAATTTGTTTACACCTTTAGAAAAAAAAACAAAACTAGATCCGTGGCCAAGGAAAATCTGTAAAACATAAGTTACGCGTAATGCATTGTAATTCGAGGCGAATCGAACAAGAATAAGGAGAAAAAGAGAAAGCAAAATATACGACACGTCGTCGCCGTCGGCTTGAACGTGAAAACGAGAAAGAGAGATTAGTATAGTGTGTCGCGGTGCGAAGGGCGCGCTATAAAATACTATAAATCCGGTCCACGGGGAGCATTTGCATTTTTTCTCCGATCCAGCCCTGCATTTAATTTCTACCTTGTCTTCGTAGCTGGTCTGCTGGAGGTTTTGAATACACTCACTGTTAAGCTCGATTCGATGCAACGCGGGCTGGAACAGTATCTGGAGACCAAACGGCACGTGTTCCCAAGATTTTATTTTATTTCGAACGACGATCTGCTGGAGATACTGGCGAACGCCAAGAAACCTGAACTGATACAGCAACATGTTAAAAAGCTGTTCGAGAATATTAAATTTCTCACCCTGAGTAAGGTAGATCTAATTTATATTGGCTATTCAAGTCTCTTCTTTCGTTGAGAATATTTCAATTTCTAAATGATATTTTGATTTTCTGTTCTATACTAAACTGCGGGTGTCTGTGCATTTGTGTGAAATTTAAAGGATGCACATGTAAAAAGAAATGTCAGAAATAGAATACAATATGGTACAATATTTAACAGATGAAATAAATCTTCAAGTAGATTCTTTTTTCTGAATTATTCAAACAAAAAAAAAAACAGAAATTTGCGTAAAAACTTGCAATTTACTGTTGAAATTTTAAGAAAATTATTTGCCACATGTTATTTTCTAAAATTCTGTTTTTCGTTGAAAATTCAATACGAATTAAATAGGAACTTGACTTTTTCAAACGAGAAAAAGGGATTAATAAAAAATAAATAAAAGAATGTTCTCGCGTGATTTTACAGTCTCTGGCTGGAAAGAATTTGGCTGTTGCAATGAACTCCAACGAAGGGGAATATGTCGATTTTATCCAGCCAGTGAATTTGGAGGGTCTGGTGGAGAGATGGCTGTGCGATATTGGTAAAATGTTTTTCTTACGGTAATTGCTTCAATGAAGTGGTGAACTTTAGCTTGGGAAAATATTGATGAACCTAGAGCTAAGTTTCCAAATTATCTCAATTAACCCCTCGACGCTGAGAATTACATTACGGAAACTTTACGTAGAACACCGGGAAAGTAAAGATTTTTTAAGATTCATCGCGAGGGAATTTCCACGCTAATACTTTCGCTCGAACCCTTAAAATTTCGCGAAAGAAACTCGAGAAATTCCTTCATTCTCTTTTCCGAGAAGATTTTCGAAATTTTCCTTCAAAGTTTTGAACGCACAACGACAAGAAATTCAGACCAAAAAAAAAAAGAACTAACATCCTTACCCGCCCCATTGAAAAATCAAATTTGACCCGGTACAACTGCATCCGGCGATGAAAAAAGAGAAAAGGAAAGGTTAGCCCCGATTTTGGTTCTGGCAGCTTTTACCCGGCATTTTCGAGGGGCCATCCGGCAACAATTTTTCGCTAAAAAGGGAACGCAATTTGTGCCGGACGGGAAAGCTTGTCGCGAGTTAGACGCGTTGAGGGTGGGTAGATCGAGCGGCGGAACAACGACCTGAAAAAAAAAAAAAAAGAAAAAAGATTGGTACAGAAATGAAAAGTGTAAAAAAAAAAAAACATGCTTTCGCAGAGACCGCGATGAGGGCCAGCCTGCGCGAGATACTGAAACAGTGTCGAAGCGCGCTGCGAAAAATGGCGGTGAAACGCGACAGGTGGGTGAAAGAGTGGCCGAGCCAGCCTGGAATTACGTCCGCTCAGATCCAGTGGACCACCGACTGCACCCGTACCCTCCTTCACTGCAAGTGAGCCTCGCACACGCTTGCTACGTAGGAAAATTTAGCGACGACGTTGGTTACAACAGTCTGTGACCAGTCGGATGAGCCTGAAATTGCGGAACGGGGGTGGTGCGTGCGGTTGAAAAGCGAGCGAGAGAGAGAGAGCAAGAGTGATAAAGATAGGGGACGGAACAGAGGGAAAACCGAATCTAACGGCTTAAAGGCTGGCTGCGCTCTGTCGGAGACAGGCCAAACGAGGGAAGAAGACGCGAACAGAGAGAGAAAGAGAGAGCCACGGGGATGGGCTCGCGAATAGAGGGACACGGTAACTCTAATAAGGGGAATTTTGCATATTCCGACTCCGTTGCTACGATCCACAGGCTACACCGACCTAGCCGAGCCACCGTTCCTCCCTCGTTTGCATATACTAGCCGGTACTGCGAATAATTTAACTCACACCCAACGACGGAAAAGGAAATCCCTACGTCCCGGGACACCCTGTTCTAGCCGCGTCTCGGGAACGCCCGAGCACCGAGGTCCGCGAGCACCCAGGACCTACTCGTTGGCCACGGGAATGCTACCCTCGCTGAAAGAAATAAAGGGATACAGAGGTGTCGGACAAAGAGGCTGATTATACCGCGCGAGGGAGAGCGGCTGGGGAGGAAAAATTTCCTCCAGCTATGACGCTTTGCTGGTGGGAGGTTAAATGTGGATGTGGCAAGGTGATACCGTCCGACGAGGATAATTAACGACTTTGAGCTCTTTTTGTGAGACGGTTTTGTGGATCGTATGTAGCATAGGGTTGATTAAAAGTGTGCGAGGAATGAAAGAGAGAAGAAACATTAAAGGAGGCTATGGACGTATTCGTCAGAGGCTCTTTTCCTTGCTGAGTCCTTACTGAGAAGCTAAAATACTCTTACCGGATAATTGAATTTGTGTTCTCTACTTGTGAGTAGAGAATATTTTGACATCCTAATATCAAGATGATTTTTCAACTTAACCACAATTTGTAGCATTGGGTTTGTTAATATCGGCGAGGGAATAATTTTTTGTAATTCAACCACAGTATTGTCTTGTTACCAAAGAGAATTGATCAATAGCTTGTATCTTGTGATTAAATTGTATTTAAAGGCTGGTGGATTCGAGGAGACCACTGAAAAATCTGCGAAATCGACAGAACCAGGCACTGAGCAGGTACACCGAAGCGATCAGAGGCGAGTTGACCAATCTCGAAAGACTGAAATTCAAAGCGATCGTGGTGATCGAGATTCACGCGAGGGACGTTATCGAAAAGATGTACCGAGCTAGTGAGTAGTTCAATTTGATTTTTCAACGCTCAAACGGAAAGAGAAAGAGCCGAAAATATAAATCAATTGCAGCAGAACTTTGTTTTTCCGAGCACATCGAGATACAAGATCTAACAGGAATTCACTAGCTTTCTTCATATCTTATTCTTATTTGTTCGGACAATAGTAGACGAAAATAACAGAAGTTGATTAATTATAAGTTCTTAGAACTGAGGTTCAACATTAATTAATTGGTTCGAAACGAGTGTCAGATAAACAAAGTTCTATTTGTATTCAAAAAAAAATTGAACGACTATTTGACAGGACAGAAATAACAATATCTCAAATTAATTGATACTTCTTTTCCCAGTAAATTACTAAATTAAATCCTTTTCAGTAATGCATTTTCGACTCGTTAAAAAAGTTCTTCTTAGCGTGCATAGTTAAATACGCAAATACATGTAAAATTGAAATAAAATTCGATTGAACAATTGAATATATTTCAACGAAAATCTTCCGAAAACTTTTACGTACAGTGTTATGTCGACGTTGTGACGTAGTGCGGCAACGTTCGATTTTCCATAGATGATCCGCGGTCCCCGAGGATCTCGTAAATTCATCGGACCGTATCAGACTGAAAATAGATAAATGGTTGAATAGATTGGAGCGCGTATTATCCTTGTATCCCTGGAAACAATTTGGCCCGTGCCATCGACAAATATTGCTAAGTGAATAGGTTGGTGCAACGTTTGCCCAATGTATTCCGTAAATTCGCGCGTCAACGATTTGTCCGTGGACGCGTCGCCAATTAATGCGATTCCGCGAATTAAACTAATAGACGAGTGGTCGACTGATTTCGATGTTTCGTCGCGCGCTCGAGCCCGCCGTTTCAAACCAGAGATTTATCGGAAATAAATTTTCGCCGTGCGCGAGAGCTGATTTTCAACCTCGTTTGCAGACTGCAAAGACGTGTCCGCCTTCGAGTGGCTGTCACAGCTGAGATTCTACTGGGACAAGGACATCGATGACTGCATCGTCTGGCAGACGAACACGTACTTCGTCTACGGATACGAGTATCTCGGAAACACGGGACGTTTGGTGGTAACACCGCTCACCGACAGGTAAAGTGTTATATTCAGTATTTCGAGCGATTTATGGCGATGAATCTTTTTGGAAATAGGGAGACAATTGTTTGACAGGTATGGTTCAAACGAGAAATATTCCAATACGGAGGAAACAAATTTCTTGCAGCGATGATTGTTTTAAATAGCAGAAATTCAAAGTGATACGCGAATAGAGCCATTGTTGCTCGTAAACATTTTCGTATTCAAAGAAATCCTTCAACTTTTTGATATTTGAAATTTTGCAAGATAATATTCATTGACTTTTTTAATGGACAATCGTAGATGGATTCTTTATAGAAATCTGGATATAGAAAGTTATATGGAAAACATACAGGGATTGAGTATAAGATTTACACTTGAGCTTATAGTTAAATTACAAACGTATTAAAAGTCAATACAATATTATGACTGTGATATAATGTTACAATATTTAATGAATGAAAAAAGAAATTATTGATCAGATTCCATTTTTTTTTTTTAATCGTATCCATAAAAATATAAAAAGTCCATTTATTTCAATTTTCTACAAAGATGAAAGATGCGTACATGAATCGTCAACACGTGTGAAACATTAAGATACACAACGCACATCGATCAAAATGCCTTCTTTAAGAACAACCCGTCCTGGGTTAGGCAGAAGCTTATAAATCATTCGTTGCCACGGTTGGCAACAGGAAACAGGGTCACGCGTGAAAGCGATTCCCATTACAAATGCGTGAACCATTCGAGGGGCTATTAAACGCCAGTCGATGCCGTGGTACGGAATAATTAGGTCAGGAGTCGCGACGATTACCGTTGGCGCGCGAGCTTACAATTACGTACGATCTCGTTACAATCTGTTATCCTCACCCTCGAAATATTAACTTTGCCAAACCTAATGAAACAAAAGCACGTGTGGCTGTGATTCAGTCATCTCTCAGCGTGAAGTCGGAAATCGCTAATGATCTCTGTCTTGACCTATTAACCAGGATACCACCATCGTTAACTAACAAGCTTGTCAATCTTGCGGCTAAAGTAATTTTTTTCGTTTAGGTATAACTCTCTCTCTCTCTCTTTGAAGATTTATTTCAATAATATTTAAAATTTGATTGATCGATCAATTGATTGAATACGTACTTGTTAATATTTGATATTTAAACGTTTATGGCAAAATATGTCATGTGTGTCTACCATAGAAGTTATCTCAATTGCCTTTCACTAAATATGCACTTTGGCATTACTTTCAAAATTAATATAATCAGTATAATCAAACTTTCTCAACATATCATGATAAATTAATATTATTTTCAGATATTTCGATATCATTAATATAATCAAATTTTATTAATACATCGTGGTATTTTGTTCGTATAAACGTAATGAATATAATCATGATGATTTAATACCGCTACTTTCATTTTATCATTCGTGATGATTTAACATTAGTCTCAAATTTTATGAATGTATTCCCTCTAATTAGGTTCGCATTTTATTAACATATGCTAATGATAATCGTACGGTTATGATAAAGAGAAAAATGGCATCTATGTGCGTGACTTTAGAATATTCAGAATAAAAATCACCTAAAATGTATAACAGTTATTCAAAGAATCCAGAAGCTTCGCGTAATACGTTTTCAGTGGCTGTTTCGCGTGTATCGTTTCCTAATCGAACGTTGACATCCGAGTTTTCCCTCATAATTGATGAAGTTACAACAAGATCCAAAGAGCTCGCCTCTTCTCTTCCATAGGGCTGCAAGAGTCTCGTTGATCAACGTTAATTACACCTTCGCCGATGTTCCACCGGCGAAAATTTGTCGCTCGAGCGTTTCTTCGCGATCGTCCCGGAAGTTGCCTCGCGCCTAACTTTCGAGGATCACACTCGCCGTCTTCAGACCAAGAACTGTTGATTAACGTTGATTACGCTTTTGCGACTTAAACTACCTCTCGAGAAACGATCGCTGAATTTTTGGTAATTTTGACTCTTTTCTACGATACTAAGTCGATTATATTAGTTTCTCAACTCTTATCAAAATTATCAAAAGTGTAAGAAAGTTTACTGCTGATGAGCGTGCAACGAATTAAGAATGCATTTATATTTAAATACATACCTTTTGAAATATATTTATTCAATGTATTGTAAAATATATTTTTGTAAGTGAACCAAGTAGACCAATTATTTTATTTTTAATTTATTTTGATTTTAAGATTATTTGTATTTAAGATTATTACTTTAATACGGACTTGACGCTCAAAGGATAGCTCGATTTTTGCTACCATTCTGAAATTTTCGTCTCTTTTACACTCGAGCTTTTTAGAAATAAACAACAAGTGAAAAAAGACATACAGCCAGTCAAAAATATCTTCGTACATTAAAATTTATTTAATGTTACAATTTTATTACTGAGAATTATTAGGAAATGAATAGAGATTTTCTTCGCACTAATAATGAATGTTGCATTTCTAAATATTGTCATGTAAATATTATTTGTTATCCTTTTTGTTAAATAAATTTTTGATTGATCGTACGTCATATTAAGAATATTCGTTCCTCATTTTTCCAATGGAAATTAATTTGTTCCTTACTTTCAAGCAGACACAATGATAAAAATTAATATCTGTAATGAAAAGATAAATGATAGATTCTTTTGTTAAATAGACTAATTATAAATTTCTATTCGATTACATATAACTTATCGTCAGATGTAGATATTCAATTTCATATCATAGTGTTGCACATTTTATTTAAAAAAGATTGACACAAGAAGTAAATGAGGGTTAAAATATATGAATTAATAACAAAGTGTATAAACAATGACTAATAGACATACATCACGTGAAATACAAACTGTCCTTTGAAAAAATCAAATTACTATCACTTAAAGTACACATTAAAATACCGCAAAATTACTATAAATTACTATAAATTCTCAACGACCAATGAATCCGAAACGATGCCAGTTGACGACGATTGACTCAACTAGTCTCAATATACACAAAATGGTACGTTGTTCGAAGCTTCTCGCAACGCACAATGCAACAACCATAGCCGAATTTAATCGCTGCCAGATGAAACCAGAGAAAATTCACTAGAAGAAAATCCCGCGGATCCGGGAACGCAATTTCCTTGGTCCGGCAACGTGGATATAAGCCGGGCTTATGTACAGAACCGCGTAATACACGTCAGTTAGGACAGGATGCGATACAATCTCTCACGGCGGTTGTTATCAAGAGAGAAGAGCAGTTTGCGCGACAAGGAACATCAAAGGAAACGGATCGAGAGGATGGTTTGGAGGATGGCAACGCCAGCTCGACGGAGAGAATACTTAACACGGTATCGATTTAATCGCGATAAAAGGGTTCGAGCCGTTCCCGGTTCTAATTTATGGGGAAAGCTGGCCGCCCCGATACATTTGTTCCCCCGGCGTGGAGAATTTGTCTTGCGGAAAGAAGAACGCGACGCGCCTTCCGAGAAGCACGATTCCTCGTAGTAATACGTCGCGACCCACCCTCGAGGCCGTCGTCGACTCGCCCCCTCTCGGATTAAACGACGAATCGTTGCGTGCCCGAATCCGTGGAAACGTCGTGGCCAGGATTTTTTAAAGAAGTTACAATGATAATCAGACGTGATTATAATTTTTTTAAGCACATTGATACTTTTGAGAAGCGGAATCTGAAATTTATTTTACGAGTCGTATTGTGCACCCTTTCACGTTGAACATATTTCGTACTTTAAAATTTTCTGCAAACGGATAAAAATCCGTTATGGAAATAAATACGGTGTTGGATTGAAAAAAAGAATTCAATTCTTCATTCATTTTTATGTATTATTTTATGTATTTATGAGAAATGTCTAGAATATTTATTACAATATTTAGTAGAAGAAACTAATTTCTATTTAACCTCTATTTTTAGTCATGTTTCTAAACATTGAAAAATGGACAAGAATCCGCGTGAAAATAATTTTTACAACTTTAAATGTTGGTGGTAAATAATCGCATATTGATCTCGTTTGTAGATAATATGAAATTTACTGTTGAAACAACTTCCGGTTCCTGAAGATTCCTGCACGTGTTTGAAATTTGCATCGAATATTTCTTCTGCGTAAAACGTTCCTCTATTCTAGGTCAATTATACTAAAATTCAATTCTCAATTATAATTGAGTTCTGCAAAATTTTTTCCTCGTTTTATCCTTTAAACTTTCTTTTGGCCTTAATTCATTGTATTATTTCTTGATTAATGATATTAGAGTGGGACTACGTGAAATCTTTCGTCCAAATTCTGACGGTAAAGTTTGTTAATATTAACGTTATTAATTACTAACGCGAAAGATTTAGAGTAGTACAAACCAAATGTATTACTAAACTATGACAATATGGTTGTTCTTCGATATGAGATGATAATGAATTAAATTATTTAAAGGCTTGTTACATATTCATAGTCCTCTACATATTCGATAATAATTTAGGTAATTAATAACAATTTACCACTAATTTAACATGTGCTGAATCGACAAGTAACTTCTCTTTCGCATGAAAATTTCTAGATCAAACTTAACTTATTATTAAACTATTCTGATTTAAATAAAAATTCTTTATATCAATATACCGTTCTTATATTAATAAATTCTTTATATTACCTTATATTTTTGCAATTCATTGATAACTTGAACCTTACTAATAACATTAATTTTAATCGTACAAGATGGTCTTCGATACTTTATATTTATAATTTTTATATAGCGTTTCTTGTTAGCCCAGGATACATGTGTACATATGTATACATAATACCTTAATCTGTTTGAAAACAGTGTTCTACGGTTCATTGTGGTTGTAATATGAAACACGATCCGATTTAGATTATCGATACTCGATTTAATAACTATATGCTATACGAAATTAATGGCGATCCTCTGAA
>KQ435706.1:754287-769267 GCA_001276565.1 Melipona quadrifasciata
CCGAGACCGTGAAGGATCTAGGAAAAGCACTGGGATTGAATGTGATCGTGCAAAACTGCTCCGAAGGGCTCGATTACAAAAGCATGGGCAGGTTGTTCTCTGGATTGGCGCAGACCGGTGCATGGGGTTGCTTCGATGAATTTAATCGGTAAGTGAGAAAGACTGTCCAGTTTCTTTACGTTAATTTATGATATCTTCGTCTTTTATCTTCTCTGCAAATACGGAATTAATGTAAAAGTTTAAAAATACAGATCTACATGTACATATTATTATTTTATTTATTATTTATTTATTTTTTTTTTTGTGTTGATATTTTTTATAGAATTAATGTAAAAATTTAAACGTATATATTATGTACTTTGGATAAACTGGATTCAAAGTCATTCCAACTTCATTCAGTGACGTTTGAAAGTTAGTAAAAATTATTTGAAAATTATTTCAAGTTCATTTGAAAGTTCGTTGAATATTCTTCGACGATATTTGAAGATCAGTGAAGTCTATTCAAAGCTATTTGAAACATTTCTCATTCTCGTTCAACATCATTGAAGATAATCGTGAGGCTAACAGGTCATTTTGCGAATATCCTTCAATGATATTTGAAACAGATAAAATGAATCGAATCACTTGAACAACGTTCTCATTTGCAGTCACTAATCTTGAACAATAAATTAATTTTAATGAACAAAATTTTTAGAATTTTTCGCAAAAGAGAAATAATTTTAATTTAAGGCCATCAAATTTGTAAATTTGAGAAACGATCTGTTCAAGAGTTCGAAGATTGAAGATCGTTTAAATTTTCAGGGTTGTTCGAGATATTCTGAAACAAAGAAATTTTCTCCAAAAGGCAAACGTGAATGAAAAAAATTCTCAAAGTTATTTCAAATAATTCTCGAAAAGTAATTCGGAGATAAATGTTGAATTTGTTCTTTTTTTTTTTTGCACAATAGTATAAACGTCGAGGTGTTATCGGTAGTGGCGCAGCAGATACTGTCGATTCTCACCGCGGTCTCGCAGAAGCTCACCAGATTCGTATTCGAGGGCACTGAAACATTGCTGGTGCACACCTGCGGCATCTTCATCACGATGAATCCGGGTTACGCGGGTCGCACCGAACTTCCCGATAATCTGAAATCCATGTTCAGGCCAATCTCGATGATGGTGCCAGACAGCAGCATGATCGCCGAGATCAATTTGTTCTGCGAGGGATTCGAACAGACGCGAATGCTCGCCAGAAAGGTTCATAGAATCCTTATCGTGAATTATGTCCCCTTGTGAGAGTCGTGGCCGTCCATTTTCTCCTCTTTTTTACTTTTTTCGTTCCGATAGGTTTTCACGTTGTACACGTTGGCTCAGCAACAGTTAAGCAAGCAGTATCATTATGACTTTGGATTGAGGGGAATAGTGACTCTGACGAGGTACGCAGGGAGGAAGAAGAGACTTTATCCGAAACTTCCGGACGAGAAAGTGAGTTATGCTTGCTGTAAATGTTGTCTTTTAACGAATAATATATATATATAATTCAAATATAATGTAGTTTCAATATACATATATCAGGTTCTGTAGAAACTTGATGATATTTGACGTTGAATTTGGTACAATTGAAAGAAGATTATTTATCATAAATTTCTGAGAAATAATATTTAAGTAACGTTAAAAGAAACATTGTGCCCAGTCCAAAAGGGAGAACATAATTAATAGAACACTCTGTAGTATATGAAACATTCTGACATAAGCTTCATTAACACACACATCCTCAGATATATTCTCTCAACATGATCATAAATATATTGTATATATTATTCTTTATAACTATATTATATTGTTTTATTTAATTTATTTTATTATATTTCCATTTTATTTTCACAAACTATATACAGAATACATTCATAAAATGTATATCTACAGATCTAGAACAACAGTTCTAGTAGTATCTACAACATTCATGGCCTACATTTCAACCTTTGAACATTTCATTCCTTATTAGCCTAACTCTTTTCTATCTCCATTCGAGTCCCCTTTACGTCAACAAAACCACCCAAAAAATATTCAATTTTCCATCGCTCGAACCCTCCGTTGTTTTACGCAACAGTCGATCCTTCTCCCTGATCCCTTTACTTGGCCATTTTTCCCTCGGTTACCATCTTGTTTATACTCATCCCTCTAAATCAGATTCTACTCTCTGTCACCGCAAGCTGTCTAGTCCCCGAGATAGCTTCGAAGCTTGCGCGACTACGTTTATCCGGTCGCTTTACCACGATCGATGTGGCGGGATGGTTCGATCGAGCATTAGATCGCGATCGGTAAAACTGGCGAATGATGGAACTCTATGAGATGAAACGCACGTAGGTAATCATCCTCGCCATGAAGGATATGAACATCGCTAAACTCACCTCGGACGACCTGCCGTTATTCCTCGGTATCACCAGCGATCTTTTCCCCGACGTGGAGGTACCAGCGATCGATTACGACGAAATTATCGCTTACATAACCAAGGAGGTCGTCAAACTGAAGCTCCAGGTAATCTTGAATGCCACGACCTTTGAAATAGGGAAGAACGGATACCGATATTTACTGGCATGTGCATTTTAATAAAAAGCTTTTCCCGATCGAGGAAACGTTTATCAAAATGGTAATTTTTAATAATTGCATATTGATTCTTTGGAACGTTGACTCTTCAGAATAGTTAGAATTAATAGACTTTCTGTCGATCTAAGAGGACTTGTCTTGTCTATAGTTTGAAAACTGAACAAGCCGAGGATAATGAACTTCATAAATTACAAAACTGTTCTATAAAGTTTGACGGTTAGATTTGAGCCACTCATTTGCAAAATCGATCAACTTCGTTGAACGAGAAATTGATGAAACAGCAAACGTTCCTTTGAAAATTTAAATTCGAATATATGTTGCAGAGTATATAATTATAGTTTCTATCAGAAACGTACAAAATAAGTTATCGAAATAAATCGTACGTCCAGATTAGCTTCTGAAATAAATTATTAATTATTTATTAATTATTCTGGCGAGGAAAGGATTTGTCTAAAACTAGTTGTTTTACTTATCAATTTAATTTACGTATATTTTGTTTTATATATATTAACAAAAAATGAGAATCAATTTTTATATCACAAGTAAATAATGGCAATTGTTCCTTACCGTTGAAAAAAATGCAGATTAAAACTACCAAAGTGATAAAAATGACCAATTTACAAATTTCGTTAGACATTTTACAGGTACACTTTAATACAGTACACTTTAAAAAATTTAGAAACGGTACATTTTTGAAAGTTTAAACAATTTTTCGTGAAAATTTCGTGTTCCTATATTTTTTTTACTTTAACATCTCAGACAGAAATTTTATATCTTAATCGTATTATTTATATCTTTAGCCTCGAGAAAAAAATTAGTTAATTCACTCGCCAGCCAAGAAGCTCGTACATTTCGCGCTAAAGATTCGACAAACCTTTAATTGGACTGTTGAAACAATCCAAAATCAATTGGAATTTCAATTCGATCCGAATTTCAGTCGATCGCCTTCAGACGCCATTAACGTTGCAGTCTATGGGGGGGGAGTGGGGGAGAGAGAGGCTGCGTGAACTTCCGGCAAGTGCGCCAGTTTACTCAGCTAACATTGTTTACAGCCTATTCCCCTGATACTGACGAAAGTTATCGAACTGTACGAGACGATGAATTCGAGGCACTCGACGATGATAGTGGGCGAGTCGAACACAGCGAAGACGGTTACATGGACGGTGTTGCAGCAGACGATGACGAGCATGAAGAACGACAAGAAACCGGGATACACCGCGGTTCACGTCTATCCTATTAATCCGAAGGCGTTGAGCCTCGCCGAACTTTACGGCGAGTACAATCTTGCCACTGGCGAATGGCACGACGGCGTGATATCGTCGATCATGCGAAAAACCTGTTCCGGTGAGAACACCGTGTGTCCTTTATATTTTCCGGCCGAACTGCCGATCTGTAAGTCGCGGCGAAATGGACAAAGTCGACAGATTCTCGTTACTTTTGACAGACGATAGCCCTGACACGAAGTGGATCCTCTTTGACGGGCCAGTGGACGTTGACTGGATCGAGAACATGAACAGCGTAATGGACGATAACAAGGTAAGCTCGACTTTCTCCAGGGGACTTGCGCGGATGATATCCCTTTTGGTTATTTATTCGTAAATGGACGACCTGCAATCTCTCTGGGAAGCATTCGTACACGTAAACTCGACAAGAAATCGTCGATACTTTGAACGGTTGTAACTTTGTAGGGACAAAATCGTGCGGCAGGTTCTAAGGCGCGATCACTCGTGCAAGGGGAGGATTTTAGTATCGTGGTGGATTTAATTATGAGGCAAAAATCTTTCAGCGTCCGTAAAGACAAGGTTTTGTTTGCAAGATTTCTTTACTTTTGCCTTTTTTAAATTTTCGTAAAAACGACTTTGAAAGAAGCGAAATCTCGATTTTTTTCGCAAAGGTATAATAGTTCATTTTTCATTGAGTGTACGAATACAACTGTATGTTCTAAAAAAAAGAAAAGGAATTATAAGAATGAAAAACATTTGATCGATATAAAAAGCAGTTTTTTTTATACAAAATTAATTTTTCTTAGTTGCAAACATCGAACATTTAATTAATTCGATGCATCGAACTCGCGTTCTTAAAATTTTTATCTCCCACTTTTAAATGCGCTGCATTCGAGGATTCGTAGATTTTAAATCTACAGTTCGTTTCGCTAGACTTTCATTTTCAGGCAGAATTTCCAAGTTTAGAGATCTATTTTCTTTAAACCTTGAAACTCTCTCGTTTCCTCTAAATTCTTAGATCTTCAATTTTCTTCTCTTCTGATTTCTCTTTGATACTCAATAGACTCACTAATATTTTTATAATATTATTCGTAATTTTGAAAATATAATTAAAGAAAATTGATAGAAAATTATTTCATACGTTAAATGTTATAGAAAGCACAGTTTGGGTACTTTATGTATTTTCTCATATCACGTGCATCCTGTGGAATTTTGTAACGTAAAAATCTCTTTGAAATGCATGAAAATCAATTGTCCGGAATTTGCTTCAAGATATCGATGTGTAATTTGCTGTCACAGGTTTTGACCCTCATAAATAACGACCGAATCACTATGCCGAAGCAAGTGTTGCTGCTGTTCGAGGTGCAAGATCTCGCTGCCGCCTCTCCGGCGACAGTTTCGCGGGCGGGGATGGTGTACAACGATTACAAGGACCTTGGTTGGAGGCCCTACCTACAAAGCTGGCTGCAGAAGTTCCAAGGAAAGCCAGAATTCGCAGAGGAAGTACGCGTGATCTTACTACGATCTTCGATCTTCGATACAGGGACGCGAAATTAATGTTACATCATCGAAATAACACAGATGAGAAAATTATTCAACGCGCACGTGGACGCCACCTTGGAATTCAAACGACGAAAATGCGAGGATCTCGTCCCAGTTCCCGAATTAAACGCCGTTCAATCGCTGTGCAAGCTTCTAGAAGTGCTTGCCACTCCTGAGAATGGGGTTCAGTTCACGGGCGATGTAGACATGTTCGCCAATATTTGCCGAATATGGTTCTTCTTCTGGTATAATTCAAAGAAAATATCTCGCGTATTCGAAAGATATTTTTCGATTTACAGTTTTTGATTCTTCGTTAGTTTGATATGGTCTGTTTGCGCGTCGGTCAACGAAGAGAGTAGATACAGGATGGACAATTTCATACGAGAGATAGAGAGCACGTTTCCGATACGAGACACTGTGTACGAATACTTCGTGGACTCTCGAATACGATCGTTCGTTTCCTGGGAAGAACGACTGCCTCCAGTATGGAAGATCCCGCCAAAGTATCTTTAAACAATCTTTATTTTATCGATTTTGACCGAGAGTCCTTCTGTTTTTTCCAAAAATTCAGCATTCAAAGCTAAACTTCGATATAAAATGTTAATAAATAGTCTTAAATTCTTTAGCAACGTAAATTAAAGTAATTGAATATTTTAAGGTGCATTGAATAATAGATTCGCCTGAATCCTTCCAACTCTTGAAGCAAGTATAATAACAATCATGAGACTCTTTAACATAGATAGTACAAATTTTTGTCTCTACTACTGTCTCTTATTTTTCTAAAAAGGAAAAAAGAAATTAAATTCAGCATCGAATTTTCTAACAAAAGAGGAATTGAATTAACACGAAATAAATACAAAATAATTAAACAACAGGACACCTTTCTACAAGATAGTCGTGCCAACCGTAGACACAGTCCGTTACGAGTACATCGTGAGCTCGTTACTAAATAACCGATTCCCAGTCCTTTTACTGGGTCCCGTAGGCACAGGAAAGACGTCGGTGCTCCAATCGGTGCTAAACTCTCTAGACCAGGAGAAATACAGCGTGCTGACCCTGAACATGTCCGCGCAGACCACCTCGAAGAACGTACAAGTGAGCTCGACACTTCCTGCTCGTTAAGGAAACGAAACATTTGCATCGGGGCAAGTTGGCGAGGTTTGTTTTAGGACACGATCGAGAGTAGGCTCGAGAAACGCACCAAGGGTGTGTACATCCCCGCAGGCGGCAAAACCCTGATCGCGTTCATGGACGACTTCAATATGCCCATGAAAGAGACATACGGATCGCAGCCGCCATTGGAACTGATTCGACAGTGGATAGGATATGGTTTCTGGTGCTATTTCAGTCTTTTCTGAGAATAAATCTATCATGGATGTTTATGCATTTATTCTGTGGATATTTATGAAGTTCGATGTATCGATTTCAGACAGCTGTATCGATCAAAATTGATTCATTCGTTAAATTTTATTTTTTAAAAGGCAGGTTAAAATAAAATGGAGTGAAACTCTGCTTGTACGAACTTGTCGAGGGACAAATAGTTTATATTTGTATATAATATACAAGGTGTCTCAGTATTGGAGGCGCAATCAAGAAGGGAGCGATGTTACGTGAAAAATATATGAAAAATAAGAAATAAAATTTTTCCATTCAAATTTTCACTTTCGAGAAAATCAAGCTTAAAAATTTATCAAATATATGTAACTGAATTTCGCATTCTGAACTGCACAGAGTGATCTATAGGAGGTTCTCTACCGGCAAAAGTAAATAAAAAATTTAAAATAAAATCTTCCCGTTCAAGGCCTCATTTTCACTTCAAATATTTGAATGTGTGCTAGAGAATTTTCAAGAAAATAAAGTTTGAACAAATTGTTTTAGTAAAAGTGTGCTTGATAAAGTTTTAAATTGAGTTTCCAAAAGTGAAGTTTTCCTCGTGAAAAAATTGTATTCTACACTTTTAAGTATGTAACAATTTCTTGTTCGTTATTATTTATTTCTGACTAATTCAGAATTAGCTAAATTCAAGTACAGTTGATTTAAAACTTAAACTTTCAAACTTAAGCTTCTTCAAAGAAAGATTTATTTTTTTATGTAGTATCATCTTGGATTGCACCTTGAATGCTGACATCTTATTTAACAAGATAAGTCTTTTGATTTGAATTTTTGCATAATAGTTTAATTATAAATTGATTGAAACAACAAGAGTCAATTTAATCGACCGTGTATCAACTAAAATTTGATCAATGTTTGAACAAAGTAATCTATATTAATTGTATAAAGTAATTTTGTAATATATACAATTTTCCGAAACTGACTTTCAGAAAAAATAGAAATTCTTATACTAATTATAATAATTTAATTTAAGTGTTGAATATTTATTTATTTAAATATTTAACGACTGTAAGAGATCTTAAGAAAGTAGACTTTTTTTCTCAAATCTTGACTCATCTCGTTCATAAACATCCACACACAGTTTGTTAATATTTCGCGCGTAACTCTTGACGAATACGTCAAGGTACGATCGGGAGAAGCAGATGCAGAAGTTTATACAGAAATTGCAATTACTGGCGGCCATGGGTCCCCCGGGAGGTGGTCGAAACGTCATTACAAATCGTTTGCTGACGAAGTTCAACGTAATTAATATGACGTTCCCAGTCGAGAGGCAGATCATCAGGATATACGGATCGATGTTGAATCAACATTTTGGCAACTTCCACGCCGAAGTGAAGGGGATATGTTAGTACAACATATTGGAACACACGTTGGAACACGTTTAGAAAATAAAACATCAGAGACTGTACAGTTTTCTGAAACATTTTTTAAAAATAACAAAAATATCCCAAATAAGAGGATTAAATAGAATTTGTTTTTTTTTTTCTACCAGCCAACGAAATAACGCTTGCCAGCATCGATTTGTACAACAAAGTGATCAACAAGATGTTGCCTACGCCAGCGAAAATGCACTATCTGTTCAATCTAAGGGACATATCGAAGGTAGGGGCGTTTCTGTGGAACCTATATTTTCTCGGTGACTCAATCTCCAATATTTTTACCAAACAGGTTTTCCAAGGTCTGCTACGAAGTCACAAGGACTACCAATTTTCCAGGCAAACCTTCCTTCGTCTATGGGTGCACGAAGTGTTCAGAGTTTTCTCCGATCGATTGGTCGACGAGAAGTAAGCGAATCTGACGAGAAAAGAAAAAACGGATCCGTTGGAAAACGTGACGCGTTCAAAAACGTGAAATTCGTTTCGCAGGGACAGGGAATGGTTCGTAGATCAAATTGGCGAACAACTTGGGAAACACTTTGAACTGACCTTTCATAATGTCTGCCCTGAGAAACGGTGCCCCTTATTTGGTAAGTATGAATCGGCAGGTTAATGGTTGTTTCGTTACAATAATTGCAAATATGTTCTTTTCTTTAAATTTCGTAAAATTGTAAAATCTAAAGAAAGCCGAGAGAAGATGTTAAAAAAAAAGATATACATATATATATAAAAAGCGAATCAAATTAAAAAATAGAATGCAAATTTGATTAAGAACAAATTATTGCGGATGAAACATTGAAATAGAATTCGATCGAAAACAGATTGTTGCAAATGAAATATCGTGTCAGCAGAATGTTGTCCCTTAATGGGTTGAAAAGAAGGAAGATGTGAAAATATTACAAAGTTGAACGTAATCTAGCCCATTTAACCCTAGCTCCGTGTAATCCAGGTCTAACTCGCGCTAAACCTGAGTCAGTTTATTCGAATCTAATCCACGACACTCGCAGGTAGTTTCATGAACGTTTGGGACATATACGAGGACCTCACGAACCTCGCTGCCGTAAGGACTTACATAGAGAATCAAATGGACGAGTATAACGCTTCTACCGGTGTCGTTCGCATGAATTTAATTCTTTTCCGTGACGCGATTGAGCACATCTGTCGTATAGTTCGCGTGATTTCGCAGGTTAGTACCTTCGACTTAATTATTTAATAATTATTATTGATATTTATTGAATTGATTCGAATTTATTTGGAGCTTGTACTGTCCGTTCAACTTTATTTATTGATCATTATAATACACGCAGCGTGTTTGGTAGGTTATTCTGAATAAGAAAGATCATTCACTTCTTCATTTATTTCAAAGAATATGTTCCAATTGAAAAATCCCTTAATCTATAGAAAAGAAAGAAGAATGGAAAAAAGTTATACTTCTTTGTTCCAATTAAAAAAATTTACTTTTTAAAGTAAGGAAAAAGCAGGCGAACGAAAAATGTTTTCTGTTCAGAATGAGACCTACCAAACACCCTGTATAACTATTATTATCAACAACAACGATAATTATCACACATGAAGAGAAATGAAATTTGCTACATAATCTATAGTTTATCAAGACTTCCTTTGAAGTCAACAGCAAAATTCACAAAATAGAACGTCGAATGTTCCTCCGACAGCCTCGTGGTAACATGCTGCTAATAGGAATCGGCGGAAGTGGGAGGCAATCTTTGTCCCGAATCGCGAGCTACATGTGCGAGCTGACCACCTTCCAGATCACTGTGACGAAGCATTACAAATTAGGCGAGTTCCGCGAAGATCTGAAGATCCTCTACACGAAAACAGGCGTGAGCGACAAACCGACCACATTCCTCTTCAACGACACGCAAGTGGTCGAGGAGCAATTCCTCGAAATGGTGAACAGCATGCTCAGCACGGGGGAGGTGGCGAATCTCTACAAGAGCGACGAATTGGAAGAAGTACGTCTCCACCCTCCCGCCGTTTCCAAATTCCATCCAATCCAAATAGCAACATCCACTACTTCTAGCACATCTTCCAGTAGCGAGAACTCTCGATTGAAAATCTAAAACGTATCGAAAGTACGCTTGTGCATGCATAAATTCTGTCCTGTCCTCCGCGCACACAGATTAAAAAGAAACTGACGAAGGAAGTGGTGCGCATTGGACGAATACCAACAACAGAGGCGATCTACTCGCTGTTGATCGAGCGGGCGCGTGCCAATATGCACTTGGTGGTGTGCATGAGCCCGATCGGCGACGCGTTCAGAAACAGATTACGCCAGTACCCGAGCCTGATCAACTGCACGACCATCGATTGGTTCTTGGAATGGCCGAGAGAAGCTCTCCTCGAAGTTGGCAACAAGTTCCTCATGAATCTCAATCTGACGCTCACTATCACCGGCGAAAATAAAGCGGTTGGTCTTCGGCTGCGTCTTCTACACCGCCCCTTTCCGGCCGATCGATTCCATTCGATTCCGATTTCTCCCAGAACCGGGACACCCCGTTCTCTTTAGAGGGACGAAGAGAAAGAGAGAGAGAGAGAGAGAGAGAGAGAGAGAGAGAGACCGCTGGAACCCCGCATCCCACGTCCTCTCTATTTCGTGGAATCCGATTATTTTCCTCTCAGCGGCTCGCTCTCGACCTCCCCTTCCCCCTCTCTCGTCTGGCGAGCTTCCTCCCGGAATGCAATCGTCCGAGCGTTTCCGGCAACCAGGCGCTTAATATTTTCAAATTTGCCTCGACCGCGTATCCTTCGAATCTTCCGCCTTTTACACTACCGGCGACGTCGCAGTTTCCTATGCTCTTTATTTTTATCTTTCGTTTCAGTTCGTCTGCCTCCTTCGAGTCAGATATTTCGAAAAATTATTTGTGTAATTACTATATATATCCAAGTGTATATTTTTCTTTAAAAACTATAATAACAAATACTGTGACGATTCTCGACAAGATTCTCAGACTCCTCTTGCTATTTATTTCTATTATAGTTTATTTCATCGGCGGTCTTTTCTAAAAGTTATTTACTCATTTTCAAAGTGTAGTGCTGACACACGGAAATCTCAGATTTCTTTCATTATTTTTATTTCTATCGTTATTTTCAGTTAGAATTTTAATTTTTAACTTCTACCTCCTTTCAGTTAGAAAGTTATTCGTATGTATAAAAGTAGGTATTTTCGAATTTATCTCGACCGTGTTCCTCTTTGAAAGGATCCATCGTACATTCAGATCTCTCTTGCTATTTGTTTCTATCTTTATTTTCAGTTCGTTTGCTAAATCTTCCATCCTAAAAGTTGTTTCTCCACGAAAATAGCGTATCTTTCGTCTACGCACGAAAAATCCCAGATCTCTCTTATTCTTCATTTCTATTACTAATTTTCATTGATTCGGTTCAATTAGATATTTCCGTCCTTTCGTTCATACGTTTCGAAAATGATTTGTACAATTGTTCTCGAGTATATTTGAGTGAAAAATTCAGCGGTAAAATCGAAAGAACGAAATGCTGCGCAGGAGCCCCGACAGTCGGCGACAGCGGTTCCTTTGCCACCGCTTCAGGACCGAATGCGAGCTGGAATTGCGGCGACCTTCTCTCTGATTCACGAGACTGTGTCACAGTTTTCCAACAGAATGGCCGCGGAGATGAAGCGCTACAATTACGTGACACCGGTGAATTTCCTCGAACTGGTTGCCGGATATAAAACGTGAGTATTTGCTAAAGGAGCCAACGAAAATCCCTTTAACAAGGGACTTTCTTTGAAAAATTCACGGATCACCTTGCGAGGATAAACCTGCGAGGCAACCTGCAATTTGCTCCCCCAGTTGTGTGACGTCTTCGGGATATTTATTTCACAATTAGACGCAGATATTCTTCTCGTCGTTGCATCAAAGACATCTTTCAAAAGAAAAAAAAAAAAAAAAAGCTTGTATAGATTTTATTACTCTACTATAATATTTTCACTTTTATCGCGCGATTTGAAGACTGTTTCAAAGAAGATCGTACGAAACTTGTAAATAGTTCTAAGGCAAGGTAAACGATACGTCAGTTGGTTGGTCCTCCGCTTTCAGAATGCTGGCGGAGAAGAGAGAGGATTTGGCGAGCCAGGCGAACAAACTTCGCAACGGTCTCTCGAAGATCGACGACACCCGCGTTAAAGTGAACGAAATGGCTGCAGAACTGGAAGTCACACAGGAGCAGGTTCATAAATCTACCAGGGAATGCGAAGAGTTTCTCGTAACGATAGGTACGTGTCATCCTCTCAACGCTGGTGTCATTAGAGGTGCAATTAGATCGATTCGAACGAACTTGACCCACGCAGTAACTTATCCGTAACAATCCTCCTTTTATAAAGTGGTCAAATTGACATTAATATTGGCAGCAGAGATTGAGATGGAAATGGATTTAATTAATCTCCTTAGTTGTCTTTTTTTTTTTGTGTTGACTTTCTTATAAATTATTTTGTAATACAGACACAGAGGTGAAACTTTGGGACATTAATTTTTCGATAATGCCAAAGTTGCAGATAATATTCGTTTGTTAGGCAATACATTGTCTTATAATTGTTACATCACAATTGTGCGTTCGATGTTCCAATGTCTTTTCCAAGATTCACGTGGGATTGATTTTGAACATAGCTGTAACAAGTGAAAATCGAAACTAAATTATTATACAATTAGAAAGCTAAAGAAAGTATGAATTCGATATGAAATTGGACACCTTTGTGTGAATTTTATACGTAATTGAATAGAAATTTACTCTAATGTGCATATTTATTGATTTACAATATAATAAATTAATAAATTAATTACTTATAACTGCAAATAAATTGTGAATAACTACTAAAAATAAACGTTTATTTTTATTGTTCGCACTTCGTGTGAAAGAACACCAATAGCTAAGGAACCTTTTTAAAAACCAATAGAATGTTCCTATCGGTTGGAGGTAACAAAATTTAACATAAACGCCGACATAAACGTCCCGCCGCGCGAAACGCCGTGGGTACCGAAAGTCGCCTCTCGTCCGCAAAGGGTTAAGATTATGAGATTTTTTAAGAATCTTTCTTGGTACTTTTAATTGGAAATACAAAATAGCGCATAAATTCCAAAAGAATTTCTCTGTATGAAATTGCTAATTCTATCAAATTTCTGTGATCCTCATATATAAAAATCCCACAGGTTCCCCTACAATCAATACAATCTTTATTTCTCATTTACGTTTAATTCTCAATGTGTTCTTCGCGCGAAAAAAGAATTCCATCTTATTCGAAAATTAGAAACAACTAAACTCTCCGCACCAACTTTCTTGTAACTTCATAGTGAATCAAAGACGCGACGCGGATGAGACGCAAAGGACAGTAGCAGCGCGATCGCAGAAGATCGCGGAGGAACAAAAGGAGTGCAAGAAGCTCGAAGAAATCGCCCGAGCTGACCTCGCAACTGTTGAACCGGCTCTGAACGAGGCGATGAAGGTACGTTTCCTAACATTAATTCTTCCATCGTCTCGGTAATATCGTTCCAGTTCGTTTGCCATTCGTTGGTGATCAAGCGGCGCGCCACTTCGCCGTGAATCGGGAACGTTTGTCCCGGCTCGAATATCCGATAAAACGGGGGGAGAATCGAAGCCCGATGTGTGTACGTCTTTATTATTTGCAGCCGACTCGTTCGACTTCCCTCCGTCTCGCGCTCGACGACCGCTCGGTTCCTTCAACTTCGCGTTTTATGCACCGCCGTCCGAAAAAGTTTCTGGCCAAAGTTCGCCGGTACGTTTTATGGACGACAGTAACACCGGACTTGTTACATAAATTCGTTTCGCGGACTGCTTTGTTAAGAAATCCAGGAGGAAAAAATATGGTCGCGACCAGCGGGCGTTCGCTTTTTCGTTCGATCGATCGTTCGTTGTGACCCGGATGAAATAACAAAAAATCTTGTAATTAATTAAATGAAAAGATAGAGAGTTTAACTCGAAGTAGATTAGAAGTGGAATTTTTAGAAATATAGCAATGGTTATGAAATAAAAAGTTGGTTTACGTCGTGAATGCGTAATTGGAGTCAGAGATGATTTTGTGAAATACTGCTGCTTATTGATGTAACGAGTAATTAATTATTCAAATATTTGGCGGTACAGCTTTGCGAACTGTACGTACTCGTATAAATATTTCTGTACATTTTCAAATTCGTTTGAAAATTTTACCAATTTTCGTAGTAATAATAAAAAATTCGATACCAGAGTTCTGGGACCATATTATTTCAAAACTGAAAAATTAAATACAACGGCAATTATTAATTAATAATCATGTTGTACAATACGCGTGCGACTGAAAAGTCTACGATACTTTTTAAATTTCAATATAAATTTGCATTTAAATGACTTCGAGCTTAATATAAATTTACACTTAAACGACTTTAAATTCGTCATATAAATTTATAATAATAACATTAATTTATTATACAAATTTGCATTTAGACGGCAGACGCTGATTATCGAGAACAAAAAGTCGAAAGCTCCCGGAACTTTTGACCGGAAGTGTACATAATGTATTCGTAAACACAGTTTTTATTAACGTTCGAACAATTTCATGAGCTACCGGTAGCAAGAAAAAATCTCGATCGTCCCCGTTCCGAATCCGTTATCGCGAGCACGTAGAAAATCTCCCTCCGAAATCGCGTTCATCCATATGTATGGTGGAATTTATCGGGTGCGAAACTGGCTCGCCCTATCTCACCCTATCAATTGTTATCCGTATCGCCAGGCCCTGGACGCGCTGAGCAAAAAGGACATCGCGGAGATACGGTCTTTCACGCATCCGCCGCCGAGAGTCGAGATGGTAATGGAGGCGGTGATGATCCTGAAAACCTC
>KQ435706.1:776003-788327 GCA_001276565.1 Melipona quadrifasciata
TTAATTAAACTGAGCTTCTATTACTCACTGTTTATTCAATCCTGCATGATTTCACATTGCTTATTCTGTTCTTTTTCACTCAACATTTTCTCTTAACACGCTCGTTGCCATTTGCTTCTCTTTTTCTCTCTTTCTCTCTCTTAATATTTTACAATATTATTTTATACGTATTGTACACAGCATCACGCAACGCTTGCAAGTCATATCCGTGTCTTAATTTCATAAACTCGACGTGCAATAAGTTTCAGCTCCTCCTACATTATTTTTATAAAATGAAGAAATAACTATATCTACAATGTTATGGTCAAATTTAGGTACATCGACACGGAGCCAGAGAACATACCCCTAATAGCGGAGTGGGAAACGAATTTGAACGTGTTTCAAAAGATGCTGGTGATACGTAGCTGTCGTCCTGACAGGATTTCCTTCTGTATCGCCAATTTCATCATGTTGAATCTCGGTCAAAGGTTTGTCGAGCCACCGGTACTCGACCTAAAGGCAGTGCACGATGATTCTGTGGCACAAACTCCTCTGATATTCGTCCTCTCGCCCGGCGTGGACCCTACGAGCACGCTGATGCAATTAGTCGACAGCCAGGAAATGACCAACCACTTTATGACCCTGTCTCTGGGTCAGGGGCAAGCGCCCATTGCCACTAGGTCAGTTTTTAATGCAAGTTTTTAATAAACTTTGGACGTTAAAATCACCAGTCATCCTGTGTGGATCAATGACGATTAATGGTTCTAAAATGACTATGTTAACATTTCAATTTTTTGATCAATTTTCGTCCACAACGTCTATTAGTCCTTAATTATCAGTACTAAATTGCATAATTATATATATATAGCAAAGAGCATGACTGAACTAATAATCGATAAGAAATTGTCGATACTTTAAACTGTTATGAATTTGTAAAATAAAATCACATAACAATCCATTTAATATCATTTTTCAAGCATAAAACTTCCACTTTGAGAATCCTGAGTACGTTTCTCCTTTTTTTCAAAAATAATTTTACATCATGTAATGAAAAAATGAGGATACTTCTTTCTCAAAAATTGTAAAACTTCAAACATTTCCAAAAATATTGAAAAATTTTCTTGCTGTATGATTTTCTTTCGCCATTTTAGCGAACTTTGAACATTAGAATTAAACGACGGAATTTTAGGATTTCTTGAATTTTTGTCACATAATCCAAATGTTTAATATAATAGAAATACCTCTTTATTAACACTGAGAGCTCAAAGTAAAGATCAACTGTCAGATTAATTGTATCTCAATGCGAAGAATTCTAAGCTTCGCATAAACTAAATCTAAACGCAATGCGTCAAATAAGAATAAAAAGAGGCTCGACGAAAATTAATTTCCAGAATGATAGAGGTAGGTGCGAAAGAAGGTGCTTGGGTGTTTCTCGCGAATTGCCACTTGTCGCTCAGTTGGATGCCGAAATTGGACAAGATCGTGGAAACGTTGGCGGCCAGTAAAACCATACACCCGCAATTCAGGTTCGCGTTTGATCGCAAGCGTCACGTGAGTCGATAATGAAAGGGCCACCGACCGATTGCAGATTGTGGCTTAGCTCGAGCCCGACTCCCCAGTTTCCCATATCGATCCTGCAGGCGGGCATAAAGATGACCACCGAACCGCCAAAAGGTTTGAAGGCAAACATGAAACGACTTTACAGCTTGATAACCGAGACCCAGTTCGAACTGTGCCAAGCAAAGTCCAAATACAAGAAGCTACTGTTCGCCTTGGTGTTCTTCCACGCGATTCTCCTCGAGCGTAAAAAGTTCCAGCAATTGGGCTGGAACGTCATCTACAGCTTCAACGACTCGGACTTTGTGGTAATTTCGCCGACCGATCCACGATTGGATCATCAACGAGATTGAAATACCCCCTAGTAACAGTGTTACCAGAGGCTGGCCTCTCTGTATCGTTAGTTCAACTCCTTAGCTACGAGCGTTTTTATTTCTCGGAGTATTTGGCTATATTTCGTTCATTAAATCGCCAGTTTCGTATTGAATGTGTTGTGAAAATTGAACCAACCGTGGAACGCTAATTCTCGTAAAGTAGCATTCTGTATTTTGTTATTATGCTTGTCCAAGTCGTGGAAACAAGTTGGAGCAGAGAATAAAGATACAAAAGTAACATGACTAAATTGAAATTCTCCAAATTTAGAAATTCTTAGAAGAAATTCTTAATTTTATCATTATAATAATGAAATAAAAATTCAATTTCCTCATAGAAATATATAATCTGCCATTAAGAATTTCACAACCGAAACATCGATTTGGCTCTTTTGCCTGAAATTAAATATTATTTTCAAAGATCTAAAAGGTGGAGAACATTCACTGCACCGTGATGTTTCTTCTTGCTTTAAATTCAGGTATCGGAGAATCTCTTACAAGTGTATCTTGACGAGTATCCAGTGACCCCGTGGGAATCACTGAAATACCTCATAGCAGGTGTCTGTTATGGTGGTCATGTGACCGACGACTGGGACCGCCGTTTGTTAATGACATACGTACAACAATATTTCACCGAAGAGGCCCTGACTGTTCCCTATTATCGTTTATCATCGCTACCAACCTATTTCATACCGAGGGATGGTTCGTTGGCGTCCTATCACGATTTCATCGTGGTTCTGCCGTCCATCGACAAACCGGAAGCATTCGGTCAACACCCGAACGCGGACATCACCTGTTTAATCATGGAAACCAGGAATATGTTCGAAACTCTGATGGGACTTCAAGTTCAGACTGTTACCGAGGAAGAAATTACTAAAGAGGAGAAGGTTCGTTAAACGTTACAATAGAACATTTCGTTTAAAGGTTAAAATTGATATTAGGTCACGTGAAATGTCGGATTTATCCTCGTTCAACATTTGAGCGTTGGTTTCCGTTATACATTCGAGTTATCCTTTGATTAAAAATTGTTTAATATTTCCGAATTCAGAAAAGATGCTTTTTAGGGAATTTTGAATTTTATTTTTTTTTTTTTCCTAAACGAGCTTTATTCACTACCCAGTGAATTCGTTCTCTTTTCCGTAGAGAAACTTTCAGAGTTAGCTTACGAAATTCTGCCTTAACCTTCCTATCCACCAGAGTTTCAGAAGTGTGGAATCAGTTTCGTCAGCCAAAAAATGTAATTCGGGGTTTATCGCTTTTTCGAAAACCAAAACTTGTTCAAAAAAGAGTATTTTCTCATTGGAATTTCATTGGAAGAATGGTCGTGGTGCCTATTCTGATTAAAGTCAAACATTATTAACGTTCAAAAATATCCAACATAAATTTTTGTATAAAAATTCCGACAAGCCGCGTACAAGCAGAATAAAAGTACTATCAAAGTATTGATGCTGATAGATTTTATATCTTACAAAATAAAATTAAGTACCTTAAATTGTTTGTAATATAAATTACTAATTTATATTTAATTTTAACATAGTTAGTTAAGTTTGTTATTATAGTTACTGTACAGTTACTATAATTAGTTATTAGTTAGTTAGATTAATAAAGTTCCATAATAATAAATCCACATCAGGTCATTCAGTTAATCACGGACGTGCTCTCGCGAATACCGAACGACATTGATTACGAGACAACTCAGAAATTGATAGGCCCGAAGAAAACACCATTGGACGTGGTGTTGCTCCAGGAAATACAACGTTACAACGTTCTCCTGAAAAAAACTCGTGGCAGTTTAAAAGATCTTCAACTGGCGATCCAAGGTTTGGTGTTGATGTCGCCGGATCTTGAGGAGATCTTCAACTGCGTATACGAAGGTCGAGTCCCCTCGATTTGGCTGACAGCGTATCCGTCGTTGAAGCTGTTGGGCGCCTGGACGAGGGATTTAGTCAGCAGGGTGGAACACTTCAGTGAATGGGCTCAAACTACTCATCCGCCGTTGCTGTTCTGGCTGGCCGCGTACACGTTCCCAACTGGCTTCCTTACCGCTGTATTACAGACATCCGCCAGGCTCTGGAGCGTCTCTATCGATTCCCTGTCCTGGGAATTCACCGTTTTTACGATCGACGAGTCGGCCATAATCGAACCGCCGGTGGTAATTTCATATTAAGTACTACACCCCGTCTTAAGTTTAACTGACTTTAAATTACGTCGGCGTTAAGGTGCGCGCTTACGTTTAGCGCTTCATCGATGAAATGAATGCGACAGACTTGAATGAGATGTCAAGTAATGTTGAAAGACCTAATGATATTTAAATGTTTTGCTGTTCGAATTCTTACTTTGAACTTCCTGTTTATTCCAAGATGTGTGAAATTAATTTTATTCTTTTATTATTTTCAAAAAAGTAAGAGTAGAACGTGGAAATTCATGTATTTGTACATGTGAAAGATATTTGAAGTAAAATATTCATTAAGAAATCAATATTTAGAAGATCAAGCAATTATAAATTTCCATAGAAATCGGCAACCTATCGATGGATACGTGTACGTTTATAACGTATATAAATATAAATATAAAACGTGTAAATATAAAAACCTCGCTTATATGTCTATTGACAAAGAGTTGTTTAAATCTTAATGAAATAACATTTTCTCGAATATTTTTTAAAACGTCGACGAAGTATTAGTAAATCTCAAAATGAAATGGCACTTTTTGGAACGTTGCTGAAGAAAATAAAGAAAAAAAGTATTTCGATAAATTGTTCCCGTTTGTAAAAATTGAAAAAAGGCACATGCAAAATGCATCAAACACGCCTGGAAATCAATCCAATTATTCTGGTTGCCGAGCGTTGTTTGAGCGTCCCTTTCAATGGAAGAAGAAACGAGCCGCGGAAAAATAGGAGGGTCAGCGTGGTAATATCGCTAGGAAAATGGCGGCGTGTGTGCATGCCTCTAATCGTGTGTACATTCCATTACAGGACGGCGTGTACATACGCTCTATCTTTCTGGAAGGCGCTGGCTGGGACAAGAGGAACAGTGTCCTCGTCGAGCCGGCTCCCATGCAACTTGTTTGCAACATGCCGGTAATTCACTTCCGGCCCACGGAACAGCTTAAAAAGAGAAGCAGAGGTAACAACGCTGACGTTGAAATTATTCGAGAAAAATTATTCGCCACATTTAAGAAAAAGAAAAAAGCCTTTACTATTTTATAATTATGTGATAAAAAAACGATCATACTTTGTCCATTTCTTTGGCAAAGAATAATTTCTATTAGAATTTCTTGTTCTCCTGTTCTCCTGCCAGTGCGACAATAACGATCTTATACTTGCACTTTTTAATGTCGTAATCGAAATATTTTCAATTGATAGTAGTAATAACGTTTCTAAAACGAAGATCAAATTATGATTATAGGAGTGCGATGTAAGGAGTATAATTAGCAATGACAATGAAAAACTGTCGATAACTTAAACTGGTATAACTTCGTAAAAAAAGAAATCATACAACAATCTATTTATTTCATTTTAAAACATGAAGCTTCTAATTTGACAATTCTGAATTCATTTGCGAAATAAAGTATCGAAAATTGTAAAAAATTCAAACGTGAAAACATGAAAAATTTTTTTTCGTAATTAGATCTACCACTTTGCAGATTGAAGATTCTCCTTTACAAAACATACGTCGTACGATTTTTTACGTACCAACAATTTTTCGTTGTCATTGATACAATTGTGCTCTTTACTGCGTGTATAAATAAATTTAAAATACTTAGGACATTAATTTTGACGGATATTTTCTGTATCATCGTATTTCCTCTCAATTTCTGCACACAGGATCCTACACATGTCCCTGTTATTATTATCCTCAAAGAAGCGGGGCTGAAGAACGACCATCGTTCGTGGTAGCGGTCGATCTAAACGCAGGTCCAGAGGGATCGGATTTCTGGGTTAAAAGAGGCACTGCTCTGTTACTAAGTCTCTCCACATAGATTCGTATTAATTATTGTTATCATTATTGTTGTTGTTATTAATTAATTAGAATTAATATTTCAAGCGCGACCGTAGTAAAGGAACAACGTCAGTTTCAACATCACTCTCACTCTCCCTTTTGATTCCTTCCTATTATACTTGGTTAGTGTGTAATAAAAATTTGTCTTTATAAATAATAAAATATATACATAACTTCTTTACACGCGAATTTAGAACCTTGATGCCATGGTGAACACATGGAACGAGCTCACGAGACAAGGAACGATCAACCAATCCGTGAATTTTTTAGGATTATCTGACGATGACGATTCTGGTTCAACGGACCTGACTATCGCTGCTACTTGTTTCTGACTGTCGATGTTTTTCAAAGCATCTGAAATCGTTTTATTCATTTGCAACGCGTATTGAATCCACTCTGTTGGCAGAACCGTGCCTGAATTCACTGGTGGTTCAAGATCAGACAGCTTGTCTTTGGCTTCGAGCAAGATCCTCATCACATTCTCCGTTTCTATCCTATCTTCTTTCTTCAAACTGTCCACCAAATTCTTCACGGTGGAATTCAGCTGCGTTTGAAAGCTGATCCAGTCAGCCGTGGTTTTGTTATTATACGTATCCGCGACCAAACTCCTCAGAGCTGATATTTCATTCTTGATATCGGCGAAAGACTCGTTGAACATCTCGTGAAGCTCGTCGAAATTAAATCGATCAGTTGCATTCGCAGTATTCAGGATATTCATCACAGTGTCGTTAATCTGTTTCTTAAAATCGGCCCATTCATCGGGGGGGATGACTGGTTTGATAAATTTGGTGTAATCAAACTTAAACGGGTTCCCAGATTTGTTGAACGTAGCTTGAAGACTTAAGGAACTTCTGTTTGGCTTCAATTTGCTTATTTCCGCGAGCCAGTCAGCCTTCGTACTTGCAATTTCATCCTTCAGCTTCGCGAAATCATTCTTCGCGGAATCCTTGAAAGCAGCCCAAGCGATAGGATCAACCTCTGCTGGTTTCTTGCTCTGAATATCCTGGATCAGTTTGGTCAAGGAATCGTTAATCTGAGCTTTGAATTGTAACCAATCGTCTGTCAGATTGGCCAGTTGCGTGTTGTTAAATTTACTTGTCGGTGAAGCTCTTAAATATCCACGTTGGGAAATTTCACTTAAAGAAGACAACGTCGCGAATTCCATGGCCGATGGAGTGCTCTTGAAAGCAGAGAAACTCTTTACGATCTCGTCTCTGTATCTAGCCCATGCTGGATCGCCTGGTGGAGACATTTCGTTCTTAATCTTATTCACAGCGTCATTTACTGTCTTGATATCAGATTTGTAGCGTATCCAATCATCATTAACGTATGGTTTTTCCGTAGCTAATTCAACAGGAGCTACAGTAGATCTCTGACTATCGATCTTGTCTCTGAACGTGGAAAATCGATCTTTGATATCTTTTCCAAAAGTGATCCAAGCTGGATCACCAGGAGGAGGCATATTGCCGTTTATATTCGCAATACTATCGTTTATGGAGGATATGATATTATCCTTAAAGTTCTTCCAGTCAAAAATTGCAGGAATCGTAGCACTTTTGATAGTCGAGGACTCCGTTAATTTATTCTGATTCGTCAAAGCCTGTTCTTGTACGTTGTTCTTCATCTTCAATTTCGGAACAACATCTGCCTTCATAGACGAGATCTGATCCTTCAAGTCAGCAAACTGATCGACGATATTCTGTTTAAAAGCTATCCATTTGGCAACTGCAGCCGGTCCACCACCGATCGTCTGTATGGAGTCATTCAGTGACTTCACCAGATTATTTTTAAATGTAATCCAATCCTGATAAACGCTTGGTGATCCAGCTGCTCTTAAAATAAGTCTGTCAGAGTCCGTTGACAATTTTTCTTCGGGTATAGACTCGTTTGTCTTCGGTGAATGTAAACCAGATAGTTCGTCTCGAAGATCAGAGAATGTATTATTTATGTAATTCTTAAAGGCTAACCAGTCAGTGTCTATCATGGTCCTAGAACTGTTGATGTAAGTCACGACGTCTCTGATTGTATCGTTAATATTATTCTTAAATGTGGTCCAATTAACTGGCACGAAAGTAGCTCGTAACGTGGGAGGCGTTGAACCGTTTTCTTTCCATGGTTCAAAGGATGGCGCTGGAATGTCCTCACAGGACATCATAGGATTTTCTGGACCCTCTGCTCGCATAACTTCCGCCTGAGTTTGTGTTACGCCGTCGGAACAGTCGCAGATCAATCTCGCCAGTGTCGTTTTACGTAATTCTGCAAGCTGATCTGAAAAGAAAAAAAAAATGAATAAATATTATCATGCACCTGCGTTGTATTTTATTTATTACAACTGCGTCTAATAATATAATAATAATCTTGTTCAGAAGTTTGGAAAAATGAAGTCAAGAGAAGATTCTAGTTATTCCAAGGGAAATAAAATTTCTTCCATTTCAATGCATTACGTGTTTTTTTCTAAAAAGAAAGGACAAGTTTCTGCAAAAACAATTTTCCCACATAACTTAAAATTCGATTCTAAAAGAATTAAAGTCTGTGATTAATATACGATTAAAGTACAATTTCTGGATCATCTGATCATCAACAATTATATTACCTTCTGTGAACGAATGCGGTTGTCCAGACATCTCGTACCAGAATCTATCTCCTTTTTGCAACCTAACAAACTGATCAGCGATCAAACATGTAAAAGTGGGCCCGACAATACCGTCAGCCTTGGGTAATTCAGCCAGAGCTCCGGTATATAAATCGATATCGTGAACCGACTTGTACAAAGAGGAAATGTCTTCAAGAGCCTGCGGATCCAAGTGTCCTTCCAAGTCGGAGAAACTCTCGACCTTGCCCAGTTCGCAATATTCCCTCCATTTAGTGTATCCAGGTAGGCCGTGATCCCTTCCGCGCTGAATATTCAACGATACCAAATCCAAGCCGCAGGGAACGGTAACGTTAGCGACGGGATCTTCGAACAGATGATTGGTCAATTGAGAAGTAACATGAGTAGACGTCATCTGGATCACGTTCCTCGTGGCGGAAATCACTGAACTCTTCACTCCACCCTCTGCGTACAGACTGTATGGATTAAACAGCATTCTATGTAGTTCTACGTAAGAAGAAGTTCCCCTTTGCTCGTCAGTGACTTTCATCAAACCAGGTAACAGAGTATGAGCGAATCTAAAGGCGGCTGCTGCGAAACTGTTAGCTACGCTTGGGTCGGTACCAGACTCATTCGTGTCGGCGGTCCATTGTCTATAGCCAGATTTGAGAGGCCTCAGATCGCGTAGATTCGTTTCTTGCTCACCCAGGATAATAGGTATGAATTCTTGATAGGTGATATGCTGTAATTGAGCGCCCACTATACGTCGAGATTCCTCGTACAGAGTTTCATCATCCCAAGAAGGATTGATCTTAGCTAATTGCTCGGCGACCCTATTGTGCTGTCGCGCCCAAAGCAGATGCATCGTCGTCAAGTGCAAGTTCTCGTTTGCCCTGGCATCGCCGGCTGCGAAGCAGTACCTGCCTCTCAGCTTTTCGGTCTCCCGATTGCAACCGTCGTTAGGATTCGTGCTCGGTGGTAACAGAGTTCGATTGTCCGGTGTTAGCTGCATCATCAATCGCCCGCCAGAAAATTCCCGTAGCTTCCGTGCTGTATCCTGGTCAGATCCATAAATCGCTGAACCATCGATAAACGCTGTCACCTGTGAAATACAATGTCTAGTCATCGGTTTGCATCGCTTTGAGACAAATACGAAAGAGGTACCACTCTTTGAAATCGAAGAGAGCAACGAGCAGGCGTGTTTAACAACAGTGTAAATTTGTTTCCATTGTCCGGCTCGCCATTGTGCGAAATCGTTATTAGCGAGATAACGAATGTATCATTACGATCGAATCTCGCCTCACCGACGCGCGGATGATAATCAAGTTAATTAACAACGCGACGCGCCTATCGCGTATTGTTCCAGGTGAACATTTTTCATTCACCGCGTGAGATATCAATTTTACGCGGTCCTGTATTACGCCAAGAATTAATGCACTCGTTAATCGTCGAAACAAACGAAACTACGTACTTGATTCAACTGTTGCCTGGGACCAAGTTTGCACTGGGGTGCGGGGGCAGATCTGGCAAAGTCCATGCACGTTCTCCCGGTTACGTCGAAAACAGGATCTCCGGAGGACACCGGAACAGAAAAACACTCCGGATGGCCGACAGACGGTGGACAACAAGAGATAGAAGTGCCGTTGATGCCCTGACTGATGGCGGTAGCGGTGATATCGTGGTCCAAGAACTGGCCATAAACAGCTAGCATCACCGTGAAGTGAGGATTGCTGCTTGGCGAAGGTTTGTGAACCTTCAGGCTGACTTCTCTTGCCGAGGGTAGCTCGGCTCCTGAAATTGCTCTGCGAGGAGTCTCGATGCCATCGGCGTAGTTAGGCGGTAGAATCCTTCTGAAAGGTGTCATTGTTGCACCCCGTTGCATCGGTCTGTTGCAACTTCCATCAAAGGTTCTGTATTTACTGAACGGACATTCCGGAGTGACTAGCTGCTTGCAAACACCCAAAGATTCCCAGCCTGCGTCGAAGAAGCTCCCCACCGCAGAGGGTGCTCCGAGCACAATCCTTGAACTCTCGATTCGTTTGGTCGCTGCAAGTTCTGCCACAGCTGCCAGAGCTAGTGTCCCAGTGCTCACGCAAGTGCTTACTGCGTAACGGTGTCTTACTTCCGGAGAGGGTGACGGTAACGGCGACATCAGTGCAGTGACGTCTGCGAAAAGTCTCTCGTTAACAGCTTGACGGCCTGCCTCCAAGCCTTCTTTTATTTCGTCATCCGACAGTTTCGCCGCAGTGGTGTCTTTTGTAGATTTGTCAGACACGAATATAGAATTAAAGGCTGACACGACGGAAGGATTGCTAAAGAGAGTGTAGGATCCAGATCCTGGAGCGAAGCCCAGTTTTAAAGTACCGGTGAGATTCACGGTGGATTGAGACGAAGTATTGGTGAGGTTTGAACCAGAAGCGTCTAATATGTCGTGGCTCACGGAGTAGCTTATTGTTATAACGAGAGCCATGGTGAATATTGCTCTGAAATAAAGGCACAATAAAGATTTGTAACAGTATGCTTTTTATACTTCGTGGGCAAAATGGATTATTTGTACCCATAAATATATTTCTTGCAATTCTGAAACTTCTAAGAAACGTAAGGAAATTCTGTGACAGTTATCCTACGTCTTTATTACGTTACACGAGCATTCATTATAATTTTTCTCAATAAAAATAAAAATTTTCTTCGAAGAAATTAAAGGATGAAATTGCGTTCGTTTACTTACTAAAGATGCATAGAAATGAAAATAATCATTTTTTGGTAACTCCTCAGAAATTAAAATTAATTGATTTCGTTTCAACAAAGTTTTGTTTCAACAAGCGCGCTCAGTGTGCAAATCAAATGAACGCGAAATTTTTGAGATTTTGCGGAGAATCATCGATTTAAATACCATCGGGATAGAATAATGTATCTTGGAGGCAGCTGCTTGTACGTAACGTTGGGCAACCACACTGTCACCGTACAATTGCGCGTACAATCAAGGCCAACGTCACGTAACGCTAATTAGCCTACGCACAAGACGCCAAGTTCCACGCAAGACTATTTGCATCTCGTAAACGAATTACGAGGTGTTCTACCCTACAAATGCGATCAGGATAAATCGTTGTTCTTAATACTAGTCAGTTGGTGTCAAGGAGAGATTTCAAACGACAGACATCTCTACACGAATAATCCGCTATTTCATTAACAACGTAGAGATCTAAAAGCTGAAAGTGACAAAAACAAGTGACGATGATCAGGATAGAATTGCTGCACTGTAAACTCGTTGTAAACTCACACGTGTTCAACTGGTGCCCAGACAAAACCGCGACAGAGAAACCGCGGTTTCGTTATTGCACGGATCCCCTTTACTCGCACTCGTTCCGATATAATCTAAAAACTCTCTAGAAAGTTTAAATCTAGCTCGAATATACATTTCATTACAGTCATTCTACGAAACATTACGAAAATTTCAGTTATAATTTTGGTGGTAATGAAAATTTTGCAGGCATCACTCGATGAAAATGTCGACAATCGGTGAGTGATCAAAATTTTTGTATCACGATCGAACGATGGAAAACGAAAACCAAATTGAATCATTTTCATTAATGTTGTTCTAAACCATCTTATGCACCATCTTCTATCTGTTTGAAATAAAATCGCGAGATGAAGAGACAAAGAATTCAGACGAGGGAACGAGAGCGGAAGCAAAATGATGGGAATGTGACTCACACCGCGGTTGTGTACGCGAGACATCGTAGCCGCAGCCGTTGCCTCCTCTGATGAGAATAAAATGGCAACGCGTCGTGCACGTAGTACACCCTGGCTGACTTGTCGTCGGTCA
>KQ435706.1:825570-836649 GCA_001276565.1 Melipona quadrifasciata
CTTTATTTCAGCTTCCAAATATTGTTGTGGTAAATCATATTTTTCCTCCATTTCTTCCGTTACACTTTGTATCCAGGGTGTAGGTACAAATCCACTAAATAAAGCGGCACAAATATGTAAATGACATAAAAAGAAAAACATAGGAAAAATCAAGATATCGAAATGTAAAAAGATTATAGCATAGTTATTATATGTCAGTATTTCTTACATATCTTTCACTAGTGTTTTATATTCTTCTTCGCCTAATAAATCAGACTCTTGTGAGTCTGAAAATCCATTTGTTGAAGTCATATTCCATTAAATATTTGTTAGATAAAAACATCAAATTAACATCACGCTAGACGCCATTTACATATATCCGCGGGAAAATCTTTTGTTAAAATAACGATCGATATCCAACTTACGATCATACGTTAAAGGCCGTTTATAATGTGATTTATCATGAAACAGTAACATTGTATAACTTAGTTATACGAAGTCGCATTTAGTATTATAAAGTTGAGAAAAATGAAAAGTTAAATTATGTTTAATTATCTTAAATAGTTTATGAAAAAAATTGTTAAATGAAATATTTTTTGTGATTGAATACCCATCTACAATCTGCATATTACATGGACATATGTCACGTTATTTTATGGCGGGAATAACATGTGGCGCACTATGGCAATGTATGTTAAATGTACGAAACAAACGACTCCAATATGGCGAATGTAAGAGACAGTGATACGTCGTTGTGGCTTCATAACAAGCTTGGTACGTCAAATGATAGCTGGACTGGAAGTTCAATTTGTTCACAACTCAACGCAGAAGTATTGCGGAATATTAAAGACTGTTTTCCAGATCTTCAAACGCAAGTTAAACTCAAATTACTTCTTTCGTTTTTCCACATACCAAGACGGAATGTTGAAGAGGTAAGGCATGCGGTTTGTTTGTTACAGATTCTTAATGCGTGAGAAAATCGAGAAATTATTGTTAAAATACTCATACAAAAAGACTAATAACAATGATTTCATTTTTTAAACATTTAATAACCATGGCATATACTATATTCTCGTTGTTATTTAGTTTCATTTAGACAATAAATGTTTTTGAAACGTTTAGTAACTAGTTATGTGTGACTAATATTTTCTGTAAAATTTAAGTACAATTAATGTCCATGAATTTTAATAATTTCTCCTTTAAAAAATGTGTTATATATTTTTACATTTTTAAATGTAATTTATGATTTTACTCAATTCTACAGTGGCGTGTCGAATTGGAAGAAATTATTGAAGTGGCATCATTGGATAGTGAACTATGGGTATCAATGTTATCCGAAGCGATGAAGACATTTCCATCAACAGGCTCTTTAAACACAGACATCACAGATTTAGATGAACATAGGCCTATTTTTGGAGAATTAGTAAATGATCTTCGAAAACTTTTGAAAAAGCAAAATGATCCAGCGATGCTTCCATTAGAATGTCATTATCTTAATAAGACTGCTCTTACATCTGTGGTTGGTCAACAGCCTACACCAGTTAAACATTTTACACTAAAGAGAAAACCAAAAAGTGCAGCATTAAGAGCAGAATTACTTCAAAAAAGTACTGATGCTGCGAGTAATTTAAAAAAAAGTACTGCTCCTACAGTGCCTGTGAGAAGTAGAGGAATGCCCAGAAAAATGACTGACACAAGTAAGCTTATGTATATAATTTCAGTTAGTATTGTCTTGGAAAACAGAATGAATATGAAACCATAAAATAATATATTGTTTGCAGCACCTCTGAAAGGCATTCCTAGTAGAGTTCCTACAAGTGGCTTTCGTTCTCCCTCGCTTACGACTGCTTCGATGTCTAATAGGACACCTATTAGTAACAGAATGCGCAAAGACGTAGGCATTAAGCTATTGGATATTAACGAGCAGCCACTTGGTTATGCCCAAGCAAAGAAACGGAAGAGAATGATGGAATTAGAAGAACAACAGAAAAAAGTTGCAGAAGCTCAAGCAGTGGCAGCTGCTGCAGCTTCAACAGCTACGACTCCAACAGAAACATCGACGACTCCAGAATATGCCCAGGGTTTAACTTCAATCAATCCACCTGCTACTCCAATCACACCTGTAGCATCTATACAATCTTATACGACACCTACTCCACCAAGTGCAGTATCGGCAGTAACGACACCACAAACTCGTATGTTTTTATATATAACTTCATTTTGTGAATAGAAAATAATCAATTTTCTCTGATACAGCCACCACACCAAGTACACCTACGACTCCGAGTACAGTTATACCTGTTTCGACACCAACGGTTATTACGCCAGTGGAAAGTACACCTGTCGGAGTACAAACAGTCAGACCAGCTCAAACGGTTACACAAATTCGTATACAGACTACCGCACAACCTGCTAATGCAGCAGCAAACACAAGAAAGGGTTTATCCCTAACGGTATATAGAAATATTTATAATATAAAAAGATTTGTAATTTCGTAAAATCATAATTATGTCGTGTATTTGTAGCGAGAACAAATGCTAGAGGCACAAGAAATGTTTAGAACAGCTAATAAAGTAACTCGACCAGAAAAAGCTCTTATTCTAGGTTTCATGGCTGGCTCAAGAGGTATGTACCTATTTGTTAAAGTTTCCAACTAACTCATATGAGTAAGCTTATTTATCATCTTTTACTATGTATTTAGATAATCCTTGTCCGAAATTGGGTAATATAGTCACAGTAATGCTTTCGGAAAATATAGAGGAAGTGACTCAATCAGATGGTACTACTGTACCCATGTTAGTCGAAACTCACTTTCAAATGAATTATACGAATGGTGAATGGAAGAGGATAAAGAAAAATCGACGAATCGTTACAGAAGAATCGACGTCTGCTGCAACTCCTGCTCCAAATGCAACCGCAACGGCTTCCAATTAAAGAAAAAAAAAGAGATTTTTATCAAATTATGATTATATAGATAATAACGCTATCGGATGACAGTTAAAAAAAAAACTATTCTATAGATAGCAAAAGAATTTGAGTGCAGAAGGCAAGTTGTGGCCTCTGTATTCCATATATTATACGCTGATTTGTGTATCATGTTTTAGTAGTTAAGCTTCAAAATACAGTGTACATATATGTTAAAATTATGTGAAGAAAGCTTCAGTTAAAAAATAATATATAATAATCACGTACACTATTTTAAAATCGAAGATCGGTTAAACAATGAACGCATTTTTTATCAGAAACAACGTTTGAACAAATTATCTTCAACAGATTTCAAATACTATGGAAGTAAAAATCTCTATTTTTAATGCGTATCTGGTTTCACCGACAATGAACAAATTATCGTGAATCATCGGTTAATTAGAAATATTATTATCAACAAATAATGTGATATTTTCCATTGTAGGGGAAACCAAACGTCACTGATTTATATACTACGATTATCGTTCATAATTTGAATTTATATATAAATATAAAATATGTTTCCCCACTGAATAAGAACAAACATATAAAAACTTATAATATTGTTATTTGAATAAAATATAGTTATATTGATTAATATTTGATTTTGTTACGGTTGTACCTTATCAGTCAATCGAATACATTATTCGAGAATAATTCGAGATATTCAAGTTGGTATCGACATATCACTCCAAAGATCAATTTCAAATTTTATTCCGACAATAGTCGCCCTCTAACGTTTTACTAGAGAAATATTTTACTTTTCGAAGAGAGTATTTCGTAAGAATTTAAACAATTATTTTTATAACAGCATTTGAATAAACTTGTATGTGACTAAAATAAGTGTAATAAATTCACTGATCTTCCGTAATTATATCTTATTAAAATGCGTTATTTGCAAGAAAAGTGAGTTATATAACCTCTTTGAAAACTACGCTATTAAACCTTCAAAAATAAATACACAGCTGCATTTGATTGTTCTGTAAAGTAATCTTGTGTTTGTTTAAAGACTTTATCATCGATACAACCAATAATTTATACATTAACAATGCTTCGGTTGTTAACATCTTTACACTCTCAAACGTGCAAAGCGGTAAGTCGAATATTGTAGAGATATTAAGTAATTGATTTAAATTTTAATATTTATTTTGATATACACGTAGTGTGATCACGTATATATTTACACATATATATGTATATATTTACAGGTATTTGTTGCAACATCAAATTTGATGAAAACTAGATATCCGACTTTAGTACAACATGCTCGAAGTCTTTGCCTTAGTAGCAACCTTTCTTCTTGTCAACTTCAGATTCAAAAGCCTGCACCTGAATTTTCTGGAACTGCGGTAGTTGATGGTGATTTTAAAGAAATCAAACTAAGCGATTACAAGGGAAAATATGTTGTTCTTTTTTTTTATCCTTTAGACTTGTAAGTTGTTAGGTTGTTAATAATGAAGCTTATTAAAGAAAACTAAATTCTTAAGATTAATATAAGGCTTTATTTTTTAGCACATTTGTATGTCCCACTGAGCTGATAGCATAAAGTGAAAGAATTTCAGAGTTTAAAGCTATGAATACTCAAGTAATTGGAGTTTCTACAGATTCGCATTTTAGTCATTTAGCATGGACTAATACGCCAAGAAAGCAAGGAGGCCTAGGTGGCAATTTGGGCTATCCTCTTCTCAGTGATTTTAACAAGGAAATATCTGCTAAATACAATGTACTTCTCCCAGATTCTGGAATTGCCTTACGAGGTCTTTTTATCATTGACAAAGATGGAATACTGAGGCAGCTTTCTGTAAATGATTTACCAGTGGGCAGAAGCGTAGATGAAACATTGAGACTCATCAAGGCATTCCAATTCGTTGAAAAACATGGAGAAGTTTGTCCTGCCAATTGGCAGCCAGATTCTAAAACTATTAAACCAAATCCGAAAGATAGTAAACAATATTTTGAATCAGTTAATTAAACTTAATTTTTCCAATCGTATGATTATATTGTATTGTATAAAAAGTAATAAAAATAAAATATTAACATATTCGTAGATGTCACGATGACAGAATAATATACTTTTCGCAATCTTGTATAATTTTTTTCCACTTATTTTTTATTCTATTTTAATTTTTTTTTCCAGTAACAAAAAATATGAATGATGGTGTGCGCGTTTACATAATCGGCTTGTTCGTAGATCGTTCGTTTTGTAGCAATAGAATCGAAAGTGTATTTAGTCCCTTTAATCAGAACTAAAAGGGACTACTTGCGGTGCTCAAATTAAAAATAAAAAGCATAGAAAAAGTGAACAGTCTCGTACATACGCGTGTGATACAGAGAATTTAAGAATCGAATCTAGAGTCTCAGTATAAAAGAGTATAAAACAGAATAGTAATCTTGTATTAATTAATTTGATTTTTTTTTGTAGCAATGAAAGTAACAAGAATGGATTAAATTCTGAAAGTTCGTTTTAGGTTCTCTGTTTCTTCACAGCTAAAGTAATTCCGTTTGAAAAAGAAACAACATAGATGGACTATAACAATCTAGCTTAAGTAATTGAGAAATACTTTTATTTATAAATCATGTGTCATTTAATATTCTTTACTAATATGGAAATATTCATTTAATCGAGTCGTCGTTTTCTCTTTGTTGTGATCAATAGAAAATTCTCAATTGCGAGCAATATTGATCGATATCAAAGGAGCCCGATTGCCGGAAAGGAGGCTGATTCAGGGAATTGGTGGAACCGCATTTACGATGAATTTATAAGAGAGAGCTTATTATTTCGTAAAGAAGATACCAACGCCAGTAACGCCCCTAAAGGAAGGGATAAAGTAACCAAAGAGGGTCGGAGAACGAGCGACGTATAAGATATACCGGGAAGCAGGGAAAAACTGAAAAGCGACGCCGAGATAAACGGCTCATCCTTTTTCGCCCTACAAAATCCAATCCTGTCCTCTACGAGTCGAAATCTCAAGATTAAACATATTTCGTCTCCTCGTACCGTCGAGATAGTGTGAATTAACTTTAGGATGTCGAGACGTCGCGCGTCGATAGGGAATATTGCTTTCATCGAACGAAATTTACCTATCATTTGTCAAATCATGGAAATGCTTATTTTTTCTTTCTTTTTTTTTCAAAAAAGAGCAAGACATGTAAGTATATTTACAAGAATGTCGAAAATGAAAAAAATTCCGTTTATTCGCGTCTTTGCATATAATTGTTGTTGTAGCTCGATGAACCAAGCAATATGGATTCAAGATGTTGAATTTTGAGGCGGATAGCGACCGTGTGAGTGAAGTATAGCGAAATGAAATGAAACGAGACGATTTCGATAGGATCGGAGATCGTGATGAGTGAATTATATAATTTTGGCGTAATGCAACGTCTACAACGATGTGTATTGTCTTGTGCACTGAGTTTTGCACGCTGACGGCGGGCCTATTTTATGCAAGTGCTGACCAATCACTTTAAAGTGCGATTGCTCTAACGTAATTCATCTAAAAACGACGAAATTAAACATCGATATCGACGATCGATGCCAACTATTTGTAGCGAACATCAAGCATAACAGGCACGCAAATTAGCGGCCAGAAATGATAACAATAAGTGATCGCGTCACAGCAGCCGCGATAGAACGTGGTAGACGTTAGAACTTTTTGCCAGCATGAAAAAGCCGAAAAAGAGCAAGCCGTTGCACTTTTTAAAATAGATCTAAAAATAATAAATTTTTTCATGCGGACAAGAAGCCTAACGTCCCTCGTATAGAATAATTCTAACATTTAGAATTATGAAAATTGGCCCAAACAACGCGTTTCATGTTTTAACTTTTTTTTTTATTTTTTGCACAGGGAACGGAAATGCTGAAGGAGACAGGATGGATAATGGGGTCCGGCAAATGATGAATAACCGGCTGAAATCGCAGTACGCCTGAAAGTACCAGAAAGGAACTTACGGATTGAATCGTTGCCACAATAGCGAGGTAGATTTTTCCGTCGATTCTCGCGTTCATTCCTTGGAAAGTTTGCGAAATCGAATTACACTCGGTCCTCTTTCCTCCCTTTCTTCCATTTTTCTGCGATTCTTTCACTGTAACGATTATCGATCCAGCTTTTGACGCTCGCCAATTCCGTCGTAATATCTGTCCGATTAAGAGTGAACGTGGATTATGTCGTCGCCGGGCGAACGCGGATTTTTTTCTTCTAATCGACTTCCTAGCTGCCTATCGCCGCCAGTTTGTTCCGCCCCCGTGATTGTTGGGGCTGCAGCCGTACGGCTTCTCGTTCTAATTGCTTCTCTTGTTGTCCGTAACTAACGCTTAACCGATCTTAACATTTATCTTCGACGGTCGATCGTTAAACTTTAATACTTGATCTATTAATAATTTCGAAATGAAATGCAGATTTTTTTTTTGCCAGAAATAACGATCATAAGAGGAGACACTTTAGATCAATCCATTAATTTCTAAATGCGATTCTTCTGTGTTTCTATTTACCATGAAAGTTTTATAGAATCGAAGTGAATCGAGCTTGTTAAAAAAGAATAAACGATAAATTACCAAGTAATTTTTTATTTTCATCTAAAAATGAAACGAGAAAGCAGCATTGTTTATGAGACGCTCTAGTATGAATAATTTAAATTATGATGCGAATCGTGCGAAAAGTAAATTTTAAACACTTCAACGCGCTATTCGTAATCCTATTAATACACCGGTGGCAAAAGTTCCAGGTTACACTCGCGTGGATTGTTCCGCGAGCGTGTTACATTGTCACGCAGATGACAATAAGCGACAAATCGCTTAACTTTGTTAGCCCCGTTTCAATCGCGATTATAGTCTCGTCGCGCTAGTTATAGGCGCGCGGAAGAGACGAGAAGAAAAAGACGAAGAGAAAAGAGGGAAGGCGAGTTGGCTAGCGAACCGCTCCGGTTATTGTCGCGCGGAGCGATCGAAGCGAGCGAACGCGCGCGTCAAAGAGCATCCTTCTATCGTTTCCTCGTGAAATAGAACTCGCTGGTCGTTTGAGCCTCCCTTTCTCGGCTCTTCCCCTTGCTCTTCCACAGCCACCCGTTTTTTTCCCTGCCGGGGGTAGGAGCCGTCTAATAACCTCCCAGCTGAGAAGCACTGAGAAGCGAAAAAGGAACATTTTCTTAAAGGAGCATTCAGAGCGCGGCTTGATAGGTGGATATTATAGTAGCTGGGAGTAACCCTCGCTGCCTAGGCCCGGTTGGCGGCGAGGAACGAACGCAAGGAGGAGGGAAAACGGCGGCGCGGCCACGAAAACCAGGAGACACACAGAAGAAGAGAGAGAGAGAGAGAGAGAGAAAGAGAGAGGATACGGAGCGGTGGGGTTGTACCCAGTGGAGGCAGGGGGATGCATCCATCCATATCCATCCCGGGGTGGCTACTGGGGCTTTGATTACTTGTTTTAATCTTCCGACTACCGACCGGGCGAGCATCTGTCACTCAAAATCCGTAATTGCGCCCGCTACCGCGGCGGTGTGCTCTTCCATCCCCCCCCCCCCTCTGCCAGTCGTTGATTCGCGGCAGAGAGAGCCCGCCCATGTTGCTTTCGAAGGGGCTTCTTGCTTTGAGCATTCTGCCATTACTTTCTTATTGCTCGTTTAGCACTTTCACACTGGCTTTCCGGTTACGGGGCGCATTCGGAGGTGATCGGCTAATCGGATTACTCGTTGCTGCTGCCGCTTCACGAATTCCTCCTCCTTCACTATTACCCCCGTTCGACCACACACCGATGTCCTCATCTCTTTTCAGACGTTTCGTCATCGTTCCACATGGGACACGCTGGCGACGTTTTACGGTTAGATTTTCGCCGTTTCACGAAATCGTCAAGAGACTTTGAAAGGGAACCTGGTCTATTGGGAAGCATCGATCTAGAAGCATCGGGGAAAGAATCGGCAACGTTAGAATCACGTTAATCTGGCAGTCGGCAGACTGCTGTGGATCGATTTATTCGATTCCTGGTATCGCTTGGGTTTCACCGATTAAGCAGCTCGTACCGAAAACGTAGCGTTCGAGTTGTTCAGAAACCCGCATTGACCAACTCCGTCGAGTTGGAGATTAAAAAAAAAAATGACGTTGTCACAAACAACTTTTGTTTCTTAATTTACTGTTACTGGACTAAATTTGAATGAACTCGTGCAAGTAAGTTATTCGTGCCTTGATAATCGAATATTAATCGTGCATTTGCGTAATGAAATTTATTACTCATTTAGCGGTTGCTGGAGAAAGAAAAAAAGAAGAGGGAAAAGAGGAACGTTAAAGAAGCAAAAGAGTGGGGAAACGCGAAGGAAGGGAAAAAAAGCGGCAGGTATTAAATGAACGAATCTCCTTCTGTCCAGACTATGTCCAACAAGGCACTACCGGATAGTCCACTCTATCCACTTACCGCACGAATGGACTAGGTGGTCATCAGATCGATGAAAAGAGATTCGCGACACGCCACGGATGCATCGTTGCACGCTAAAACTGGCCTGGTATCGCGTTAGCCTACAACGAAGCCAATCGGGGCCCCCCACTGACTCGACAGGGGGTCGAAACTACAGCGCCCGGTAGCGTGATTTAATTGTACCCACTCAAACCGAATCAAAACAATGCGGCACACGAGCTCGCGCGTTGCATTTAGCTAAATGTGTCTTTTGTCACGGCTATTGTCCATTCGCCGTGTTCGTGAATTAGATGACAAAGGCCGGTTTCTCGTTGTTTACGTTTCCCGTCCATTGTGACAGGGTTGACGCTCTGCTGCGTTCGTCAAAGCTCACTTAATGGTGCATTTAATTACAAGTGTCCCACAGGCACAATAGCCACTGCTCCATCGAATATTCAACTCCTTCGGCGATAATTGCACATTGACGGAATTTTGGAAGTGTCATATCACAGTTTCTCGTTGATCCGTTCTTTTCTTATTATTTATTTGATTCTTAGAAAGATCAGTGTCTGACTGACACTGAGTTATTGACTTAGTTGAAATTTTCGAGTTGAGACGTTCACCAAGAAACGATAAAAATAATCTTATTGGCCAGCAACGGAGGTGTTGTAACTTCTAGAAATAAAGCAATATGTATATGTACTATTGAATTATGATAATCGCGACTGAGAATATTAAAATTAATTGAATAAATTTTTCATTTTTTGACAAATAAAAGTTATAGGTACAGGAGGTAGAAGCCTATGAAGGAGTAGAAGTACAAGACCGTCGAATTATCAATGTATCATTACACAAAAATTTCACCAAAAAGTCGAATAATCTACTTTTAAATTTCAAGAATTCAAGAATCCTTCGCGATTTTGTACGACTAAAGTACGAGGTAAATCATTTTAAATATATTACCGACTCAAACAAGAGTATTCTGTTAATGCTCAACATTCAGGCAGTAACTTTAATTCAGTGCATTAATCGTCTATGGTGAAAGAAATTCAAAGGAGATTCTAATTCTTTGGTTCGCGGTAGCGAGTGCCATCCCCCACGCGCATTATTTCCGTCCAGACGCGACGTAATCGTTCCTCCGACCGATTTAATCTGGCCCATTCCACCCCATCGCAGCCAGGCGCAATCTCCGCGATCGCGTGAGCAAGAAAAGAAGAAGCTCGCAAAAGCGCTTCGCCGGGATTTCTGCTCTCTAATTGTCGGAGTCATTCGTTCCTTTCACGAACAACGGAACAGATGCACCGACTTTGTATTCGGGAGGCTGCGCCCGGGGAACCAGGGGGGTCCCGTGTCTCTTGGGGTTATTTTCAGTCGATTATCCGGCCGAGCGTAGGGTCAACGCCGTGATAGTTTCGTCTGACAAGTAAAAGAATACACGACGACGACGACGACTCTATTAGTGGGTTGGGATAAAATCACGAAGAGGGGGCGGGGAGAGTAATCCTGGTGGACGACTTAATTTTCGTCTTTAGCCACATCGACCTGGAATCGGCCCGATTCGATTGTTTCGTCCACCAATCGACGACACGTGTCGCTTCTTTTGTACTCGCGAGAAAGCAGCTTTGGCTGGAGCAATCAGTCGGTTTTAGGGGGTTGAAAAAAAGGAAAAAGCAATAATAGAACGAAATTGTTCGAAATGTAGAGATACGATGATGTTTTTGAGGTAAGGTTAAGGGTAGAGAAAATTGGGAGCGTT
>KQ435706.1:850859-864766 GCA_001276565.1 Melipona quadrifasciata
CCGCCGCCCCCGCCGCCGCTGCCGCCATTCCCTGTGCCACCGCCGCTACCACCGTGAACGCTCGTCGAATTCGTGGACTCCCCTTCGCCGTCCCCGTCCGGGCAGTCGTCTTGCTCGCCTAGGTCGTCGTGTCCTTCGTCGCCGGTTGACGGGCTCCGCGTCCGATGCAGCCGCTCCTCCCCGTTCTCGTCGTCCAGATCGTCTGTAACAAAGCACCACGTACCATTTCTTCAGACTTGTTAGGCTTCCTTGGCTAATAAATAACAGTAGTGGAATGTTTCCGCGTCGCTATATATTCTATCCTCAATTTTAGTTTCAACGCTTCGAAAATTCCAAAGAGATCGAACAAAATGACAAATTTGGCAGGTACGATTAGTACAACGTACTGAATTTCACAACTGCTTCTCCACAAAGAACGAGAAACGTATCTTATCCTGTTTCTCCTCTGTCGTTACGTTTGTCGGAGAAACCGGAACGAATCGTACTTTACAACTAGAAAATAAAAACAGTGAAAAGTATTCAATCTGTATCGAATGTCTGTCCTTAATGCTTGTAGTCGACTCACTCGGTAATAAGCAAAGAGGATGCACGCCAAAGTTCCAAAGTTACCGAGCAAGTTTGGAAACGTTGTTCCATAGCGGAGAATCGATTTCGCCGCAAAGGAGAAGCTATAAAAGCGGACGCTTGAATATCTTGTCGTCCAGAATGGGCGACAGTCGATGCAAAGTAGCAGGAGGATAAGATAATGCGTTAGGAGGAGGCTGCACGCATCGATACCGATTAACGCCTCGATTTTCCTGATAGGCGACCACGCACGCCGTAATGGAAATGTATGCTTCAAATGTTGGCGATGATCGGTAGTTCGTTATCATCGTGGCGAGTGCAGGGGGACTAAATGGGTACTATCGCCAACGACCGAGTTATGAATTGTCGTGCGTTTCCGCTGGAAGCTTCCTACGGAACGATTCTGCTCGCGACTTTCGCGCTAAAATTATCAATTTTTATTGCATATCGTTGCAATTAAATTTATTCACGCGAAAGTTTTTGTAAAGTTTATTATTAAAGTGGAATGTTACGAAATTTCGCTCGCAACGTTGCGTACGACGTTGTTACAAATTTTTCTTCATTTTAATTTTCATACGTATAACTGATAAATTTTTTTTCCACCTTCGTGCATAAAATATAAAATATAAAAATTTTTTAGCACGAAGGCTTTTGCAAGTGATTGTATTTTAGTAAAAGACAACGGCATTTTTGCCAGAAGTGCTCGCGTGATTTCGGTAATTTTAAAAATAAAATTTAGTAGCTACGGTGTTAAATTAGACTGACCGCTAGACTGCTTGGGAAATTTAAATGCGCAAAAATATAACGCAACGCGCGCGACGCGCCAAAAAGAAGAAAAAAAAAAAAGAACGGAAAAATATATAAAATATCCAAAGTAAAGGACTGTGTGTTGTATTAATTCAAGAGTGTAAAGCAAATTTCCGGCTTGTTCGTGCATTTTCGCAAACATCCGCAATCTGATTACCGCGAAGGACAAAAATTGCCCTGCAAAAATTCAAGTTCGTCAAGTCCCTTCGTTTCAAACGGACGATGGAAATCGGCGGATCAATCGAATCGAACGAGACGACAGGTGTTTTCGTGTTCCTGAATTCGTTTGATTTAATTTCACGATTGCGAGGCCATTGTCTGGCAATAACGGTGGAATCAACACGTTGGAGAAGGAAACGATGTTTTGCAGTTCAATCTTCGTTTCACTCGGTACCAATTAGGATATAATTATGGAACGCGATACGTATTGCTAGCGCGATGGCGAGTGACGAATCCACGCTGGCATGATTTCGTAAATTGGCCTATTTATTCGGGCGGTCGTTGAATGTTGGGAAAACGGGTTTGGCACATGTTAAACGCATTAATTAACCGGTCCTTCAAAGTGTTCTCGTCGCCGATCGTTGAAATAGAATCGGCGAGGGATATCTCTTCCGGTATTGTCGATCAATCGAACCGAACCGGGAGGGCGATATGTATCTATAAATTGTCTTTTGCCGGTGAATTCGATAAATCAATCGGGGCTATTCATCTCGGTCGGCCCGTTGCATTTAATATTTAGTCGATTGATAGTCCGCTAATTAATATTCTATTTATCCATTTTGATATAATTGCCTCAGATATCGGCCGGTGCCGTGTTTCATCGCTCTAATGAAATATTTGTCATTTCTGCGTCGGTTCTTTGCCACCGTTCACGGAAAACTCCACTCCACCGCGATCTCGTAAATCCATTTTAAACACCTGGCGTTCCGTGCCTCCGTTTTATCAGCTCGCGCCCGGAGAGTCTCCAACGTTTTGCGTACCTCTCGCATGCCTCTGCGTTTCACGATCTTCGCGTGAAAAACGTTACGGTGTTTCGTGCTTTTTCCAAGGAATTTACGTTCTACAAATTTTAAACTACCGTCCTTCTTTTAAACTCCCCGAGATTTTCTTCTTTCTTTCCTCGAGAGATGCTAAGACGCTAAGAACGAAAAACGTAAAAATAGTTTGTATCTTGGGAATATTTTTTAAAAGATTCCACTTCTTCTTTGTCAATGTCAAATTAGATCCTGAGCTTGTTTCTTTCTCCAAGATGTCCAAAACGGAATGAATGATATCTGCAAACGCGTTACAAACCGAGATAGATAGACGCACGTTCTCTGGGATAACGATCAGGGGATGCGAAGAGGCGAATCATAACAGCGAGATGTTTTACTCCAAGTACGCGCGAACGGCGGTCATCTGGCAGGTCGGCTGCCAAGTATTTTGGCGAAGTGGCAGGAGTAAAACGATCGGCGGGTAAGGCGATCGACGTTGGTTTGTCGTGGTGGAAGCCGTGGAAGCCGTACTCGTCGCCGTCCACGCTCGCGTTTATACACTTACGTAGAAAGCGTACGAGCCCTCGCCTTGCCCTTTTCTCTTTATTCCTCTAGCTCTCAGTTCCTTTCACCATACCCGCGAATTCCCAGGTGTATCTCACCTCCAATCAATTTTTCTCTCGTAAAAAGAGATCCCCTGTTTATTTTCTCTGTGACAAACGGTTCGTCACTTTTGCGTCTTCTGTTTTTTCGCGCGATTATTAATGGTACAAACGCGACAAGTTCCATTTTATTTTTCTGTCATAAACAGACCGCGAATTTTTTGTGCGAATATATTTTGCAACGTACTCGCCTGAAGATCTGTTTCACTCGTTCTGATTGCCAACGAGTAATCTTTAGCTTTTATTTCGGGAGAAAATTATTGCAAACTCGACCGAATAAAGTGTTTCATTTATTAAAAATAATGTTGTGGAACGCGCGGAAATTCTCAAGCGACGGGAAGAGATTACTTTTCTGCAAACTCAGCTGAAAATTAAGAGTAACAACAAATACCGCGTTCTGGATATTTGATGTATATTTTTGCATTCTTAAATTTAATCACAAACGGAAAGATACTCGACCGAAGTTCTCCATTTTGGATATTTCGCGCGTTTTCAAATTTCGCCTAAATGCACAAAAATCCTCGATCCGATCGCCAGCGACGAAAAAATGGGATTGCCACCTCTAACGATGACGATAATTGGATTTTGTCGAATTACAAATAGAGCGTTTGGAAGAAATTATGTCAATCGATCGATCATGTTCTCTCCCCGTGATTTTGGGATTGATGTGCAACGATAGATGCATCGTCGATGTCCACGTTCATTGAACGCGGTCTATTTATGGATGGAAAATCGAACCGAACCGTTGGAACAACCGCGCGATTTTCACTCAACGAGTTGTTCCCCACGAGAATGTTTACAAGCCTCTATTACGCATGAGTAGCCTAAATTTATGATCCAACAACTCGACACGATTCCACGCATAATCATACACGTAGAATGTATGCAGAATGGTTATCCAATGCGAGTAGCTTTCAGATCAAATTGCTCCTAATCGAACCATTTACTGTGCCATTTATTTATGAACGCTTCGACGATATGGAAGATACGTGCCTGCGATTTTGTTACGCCGATTTGAATTCAGGAACGGAACGTAAAATATAAAAAGAAATAGTTCTTTCAACGTTAATTCAAGTTCTTATGAATTATGTCTACCATTTATGATCCGAAGATACTTAGGAAGATATATTGAGTTGTTTGATGAACTTCAAGAACCATCCTCTAGTTTCTAAATTAAAAATTACCTAACTTACTTCTTAATACTCCAAGAGATACCAAAATACTCGTTCCTCTGCAAGATATCCTAAAACATCGTTCATTTATTCAAAATCCATTAAATATTCAGCTAATCCGCCATTATAATCGAAGAGGATGGTTGATCAATTATTAAGATACGTACAATCCGGTTCACAAGTATCAGCGGTAAAAAGATAGAGAGAGAGAGAGAGAGAGAGATCTGAAGTATCAATATATATATAAATTTTGTACATTCTGTAAGAAGAGTTAAATTTCGATTTTTAAATTAGCGTTTAAGACTTAAAACAATAATCGAGAAATGGAATTACAGCGATTCTTGACAGAATGATGAAGAGTATAGCAGGAAAGTAGAGTAGAATAATCTCTGAAGAATAATAGAACACAGAAAACTCTTCTTTCTTAAAAAAAACTAAAATGCCATGGTAGTACCTTTATATTGAGAGCAAGAATTTATTAAAAAATCGAGAACTTGAAACTCATCGTAAAACTCATTGTATTTAAAAAATTGTTGGATTCCTACGCTTTGCCCAGTAGAAATCTCTTCAGTTTTAATAAATGTTAAATTAAAGTGATCATTTTCAAGCAAACTAAGAATCGGTGTTTCTAAATTCTTGTGCAACAATTTCAAACCTTTTTAATTAGTGTTTGGTCTTGGCAACTCACTCTTTTGTAAAAAAAATTTCAAGTAACGGTTACTCTAAGTAAGATAAAAACTAATCTTTTCAAATTCTATAAAAAAAATTTCAGGTAACGGTTACTCTAAGTAAGATAAAAACTAATCTTTTCAAATTCTTAGGAATATGTGTATGTGCAGTAACTCTATATTTTTGGCTAGTAGTACAACTCTGGCATTGGCAACTCACCCCTTTGTTACTTTAAAATGAAAACTAATCTTTCCAAATCCCTAATAGTCCCATATCTGTAAAATATCTACATATAAAAAACTGTCAAATGACAGTTACTCCAAGATAAAAACTAATCTCTTCGAGTTCTCAAGGACATGTGTATGCGCAATAACTCCAAATTTTTGATTAGCACAAGTCTGTCATTGGCAACTCACCACTTTGTGGAAAGATATCGACCGACAGTTACTCTAAAATAAAGACTAATCTTTCCCAATCCTGATAGTCTCAAATTTCCAGACTATTTCCTAATAGTCTCAAATTTTCGACTAGTTTTGACAACTCACCCCTTTGGGGGAAGGTGGCGGAAGCGGGACTAACACGGCTCAGGGTACCGACGACGTCGCTCGGCGACGGATGTTCCAGCGTCTGCAGGCCGTGCGTCGGCCTCCATGGAAACGGCCAACCGGCGCCACCGGGTAGTACACCGCGGATGCCGTCGGCATCGACGATGTCCGATTGGCCGGTGACTTGAACCGCGTTGCTCAACGCCGACGACGCGGCCGCCAGCCGCGAGTGATGCTGATGTTGCTGTTGCTGGTGTAGGTGCTGCAACGTCGACGGAAAGAACACACCGCCAACGCCGATCCCGACCGGATATCGGCCCGCTATCAACGACGACATCAGGCCCAATCTGAAAATGCAAGGTTCGATGACGTTTTCTCTAAGAGATCGGTGTAGCTGGAATTTCGATGGGAAGCTTTGAGAATATTTCTCATACACATTTGTAGCGTTTTGTTACGCGGTATTTTAATTTCTTGGAGGACGCGTTGACAGATATGAGTTTCTTAGTAGCGTGACTGATTAGTTAGAGGTACAAATGATTTAATTCCACGAGTTGCAAGGAAATAGAACGTGATAAATTTAAGAAAATTCTTTTTCGTTTATCCTACTTTTCGATTCATGAAATTAACCGCGTGCCTCCAGCAATTTATACCTACGTACGTGAACGTTCAATTTTCGTGATACGATCGTTTCAGAATTAAAAAATAATCGTTACGTGAAAATCGTTTTAGAATTGGAAATAATTCTCTCTCCTAAAGGTTTCATTCCTGAATTCGTTCAAGTATGTTACTTTCTAATCTTTACTCCGTTGTTCTGCAGTGGCTTCTGCAAAGTTTCCGATTGATCTGATTCTTCGCGCAAAGAAAAGTTTCCATGACATTGTCATTCATAATCGGCAAACTAACATCAAAGTATCAAGATTAACGTCACCGCACCGCTGTAACGCCATCCGAATGAGATATCAAATGCAATAACAAAGAGACTTTAAAGGTCCATTTTCCAGCACCACTCTGCGAAACGATTTCCAAAGTTCCAGCCATTAATTCATCCTGGCAAAGCCCGCACGAAAAAAAAGCCCTCGAATCTCGTATCCTTTATCCGCAAAACATTTCTGAAGACATTTATCCAGGGGAGGGGGGGGGGAGGAAAGTTGAGGGATTTGGGATTAAAGGGCGGTCTGCGCGGGGTTCGATTAACCCGGAAGCATTCGCGTAGGATTGGTGGCGTTTCACCCGAGAGAGAGAGAGAGAGAGAGAGAGAGAGAGTTAGCTCGGCCGCGGGATCATTTCGGGGCGCGCGGCGGCGTAAAAGTGAAACCGTTAGCGAAATGTTTGCGCCGGTTTGCGAGCCGTTTAAAGCCGCGCTCTAAATAAAACAGCGCTTAAAAAAAAAGAAGAAAAAAAAAAGGAGGGGAAGAAAAACAGCGGGATTAAAACACAGCGGCCGCGTTTCTAGCGGGTTGAAGCGTGGCTGAATGCAAGCGTTGCGAGGCTTTACATAGTTGGAACGTGGCCGTGTCCGAGGCGTCGGCCACGATTCACCCTGGCTCTCTCTCTCTCTCTCTCTCTCTCTCTCTGCATTTTCGCGTCCGAAAAACCGGCAAACGTTTCCAAACGTATTTATCCGGTCCGCGGGCCGCTTCGTCGAGAACCAGCCACGAAAAAAGCCGATCCTCCGGAAGCCATTAACATCCACTCGGTTTCCTCGATTCTTCGTTCAGCCCTCGAAAAGGAGTCCTTCGAGAGTTATGCCTATTAAGGGCGACGCGAGCCAGTCGCAACAATGACACCAGCCTCGCTTCGGTGCTCGCACAGCCTTCGTTATTAAAAGCGAAAATCCGCTTACCAGATTCCGATGAATCGGTATACCTGCGTCGAAGATTCTTTTCGTTCGATACCTGCGCACTGGATCGGATGTTGACGGCGTGAATGGAGGATCGGGTATAATGGACTTCTCGCGGGTCGAATCGATGATCGACGAGGCAGATCGCGGTTAATTAAAGATAAGAATAGTGATCGAGTGGTCTTGCAAACGTGATTCCCTCTGCGGAGGATCATTCAAATAAAATTGGAACGTTCGGACGATGGTAATTGGGTTTTCAGGGAAGGTTCCTGCAGAGAGAGAAACAGAGAACGTATATAAGTAAGCCCTTTGTGAGCTCTCCTGTCTTCTTAAAGGTGCTCTTAATTGTAGATTAAGGTAAATGGAGTTCGCCATGGTGATACCTGTCTCAACCGAGAGGCAAATCCCCAAATCCGGATATTTGTAAATGGAACTGCTCGAGGTTACGTTCCCTCCTAAGTGCTGATCTCGGCGAGGATATTCACGGCTAGAGCCAGCGGCCGCTCTACAGCTTTCGCTTTTCACCGTACACGCAACTGAATTGCTCCTTGAGATCCGAGTTCGTGAGTCCGCAATTCGAGCCGCTGACGCATGCAAGGTCTCAACTACAATTAGAATTCTATTCCATAGATTGCCTCGTCCGAACTTTCACTCGGAGCGTCGGAACCTTGAATTCTTCGCAACCTACATCCCACTCGACATGCTCGGTTATTTTCAAAGAAGAAATTCCGGGTCACTTGCAGTCATATTTAAATGAAATCATCCCTCATTTCTGGAATGTTTCGCAGCGAAACACTGTACTCCCTAGTTTTTCTTTTTCTTTTCTAAATTGGTTTTCAAGCAATAATATATTGCGCTTTTATTACAAGCGCGGAAAGATTGTATCATTGATTCGATCATCTGAATCATCTATTTCTACTTAGTATCGTCGAATATCACAATCATGGAAACAAGTAAAGACAGAATTTCGATGGTTGAATAACAACACTTCAAACAAGTGCAAAATCTTGTTAGCACTGTGCTGAGTAATTGAATATCACAGGAGTCCGTAGAAATGTAGTATTGCCGCCTTAACAAGCCGCGCGTGTATCCAAAATATAGAAAAATATCCGTCCTGAACCAGTGTCTTGGTAACGTCGAGTCACAAGCTCGACAAACCTGCAGAGAAATGAAGTTTACCAAGGTGAAAAAGATTGTTAATCGAGAGCCTCGATTACTTCAAACTTCCCAACACCGGCGTGTATCCGTTCCGCCGCAACAACAGCAATACTCTTCGATAGCGTCCAAGTGGAAGTGCCTAACTAGACGTTGCGGCGAACAGAGCTGCCAACATCCAGCTACCCCTGGGCGGCTGCTCCCTGCTACCGAGCCAGAGAGCTCTCAATTATACCGGCCATTTTGCCGGGTCGCGTGTAACAGCCTCGCGATCGTTATTCCTGATCAGCGTTAAGTGCAGCTGCGAACGCTTGACGTTGCACTCGCATCGAAAGAGAGACAGAGGCACTGTTTATGACAGAGAGAGAGACAGAGAGATACACATGTACATAAACATACAAATACACACATACAGAGAGAGAGAGAGAGAGAGAGAAGAGAACTTAACGCTCTAGCGGCGATTTGCGGCCGGCGATTTAGTTGGTCATCAGAAATGTAGGTTCGAACACATCGTCGGGAGCCGGTAAGGCAAGAAGCCCACCGATTCGGAAGCCATACCAGCTCCCCCCGTTGTTCCTGCCTCGTTCGTTCCCTTGCCAGTTCGGACACGAGCTACGATCTCTGATCGCCGGGACTCGATGCACTTCTCCTACGGTTTGGTTCACGCTCGTCGACGATCGCCAGCCGATTCTTCGGACGGTGGAAGCTTGTCGAGCCGACACGTTGCTTGCGGTGGGATTCCTTAATCGTTCGGAGTTGTCGGGAATCGTTCCGGGGATACTCTCGTTCCCCGTGTGCCTATTCGAATGTCGTTGAAATTGATTTTTTTACAAGAAACCGAACCCTTTCAGTTTCTCTTCTAGTTAATTTCTTTTTTTTTTTTATGTACTTTGTGTCCTGTGTCTTCCTTTTTGAATAAAAATTTCTATTTACACGTTGGAGCCTTTATCTTCCTTGTCACTGTACAGGACATTAAAATGACTATAAATAGTAGTATTTATTAAAAGTTAAAAGATTCTATAAAAAACTGCACAGAGAAAGAGAGAGAGAGAGAGAGAGAGAGACGTTTAGAATTACTTTCAAGCACAAGAGACAAGATTCTGCAAGAAAAGGTCTTGATCATCCTCCGACGAACATTCCTCGCGAATAATTACCGCGCAAAGTTTCTCTCAAGGAAGCTGGAAGAAAAGTCACCGCTGCGAGAAGAAGGCACACAATTCCAGTTTTCTCGCATCGATAGCGGGTAGGGTGGTTGGCCGGCGCGGCTGCTCGCAGGACAAGAAAGCGGAGAAAACGCAAAAGAAGTAGTAGTAGCTACCGCGCCGGGGGCATCGGCCATACAGATGCCCCGGGAAAGATAAAAGAAATCTGACAACCGCCTGTTTGTAAGCATCTCTCTTGGAGGGAGGCCGGTTTTCCAAGGAGCCCAGGTATAAACACCAAACACTCTCCCGTCCGTTCGAGGAGCGTGCTCCACCTTTTTCTGCCTAATTCTTGCGCGGCTTACGTCTTCTTAGGTAGCCAACGGAATGAATGGCCGTGAGCGGAGGCTTTCTTCTCTCCTTTCTACGTGGGCGCGACTCCTCTTGCACCGGCTTCTTCCTCCGCTCGATCAATTCCACGAGGGTCCTCTCGACTTCCTTCGATACCCACCCTATCACAAGCGCAACTCCAATGCGGCACATCCCTTTCTTTCTTCCTTTCTTTCTTTTCTCTTCCTTTCTACCCTCTCCTCTACTCTCCTTCGGATTTGATCTCTACCATTGGCGATCTTATTGGCTATTATCGAGCGTCCACAGGAGGAAACTCGTTGATTACGAGTCCGCCCGGCTATAATCGGATACAGACAGGCTTTGGCGAAACGCGACGATGAATACAGTCACGGGGCTCGAACGTCAAACCGGCGATATTCTCCGGTATCGATTCACGACGGTCAACCTTTGATTCGTGCAGATCCTCCGCCAATTTGTTCGTTAAACTTCACCCTCCTCTGCACGCTCGTAGAGTTCAATGGATATATATTATCCCTTTTTCTGCATTGATCATTATTCCGCCTTTTTTCAGTCGGCCGTATTGGGCCGACCGTTCGTACACGCGCGTACTCGCTCTCGCTCGCGCGGGACGAGCGTGCGCCGAGTAAGTGGCATTCTCGAATATAAACTCTTTATGCCGTGGTTAACGATCGCTCGTAACACGATACGTTTTTGTCGTGTACCGTTACACCAGGGGAGGTAGTTTTCGGTGCGTAGACCGAAGAAAGAGAAGTCGATTACGCACGATGGCGGCCAATCGTTCCCGCACAGCTTTCCACCGCCTCGAGACTTCGCCGATTTCCGCGGCGCAAAGGTTTCACAGCCTCGCTGGTAATTAAGGGCTCTCTGCTTGGAAACCGATCGTTGACGCCTCTCTCCTCTCTTTCTTCCTCTTCTTTCTTTCTTTCTCTCTTTCTTTCTTTCTTTTTTCGTCTCCAAGCTTTGTGCTAATTCGTCGCTGCCGCTGGTGGTTAAACGAGAGCGGAGGACTGTCGAGAAGGGTGGCGAATTGGACTCGAACGCTGGGACATTCGAAATAAAGTTGCACGTATTTTTTTCTTTCCTTTTTTTTTTCGAGTCCTTTGCAATTTGCATTTTCGTCAGAATTAATATTTTTCTTTCTAATTTTTGGAATTTTGAGAATTTTGCCGCGACACGAACGTAGCGAATTTCGTTTCCGTCCGGACGAAATCCTGCGGGAATTTTCACATCTCGAAATTTAGAGAGAACCGGATTTTGAACTTTGACGATGTTCCGTTTTAAATTTTTGATACGTTTAGAAAATTAAATCTTTCTTTGCCTCTCGTTTTCGAATTCTTTTTCACGCAGATGCGACTCATCTTCCTTGCTTTAACAATTCTCACATTTTTTTTTTTAGAAAACTGTATCTTCGTGCGAACGTGGGAAACGAAATTACCCGAGTCTTTCTTTACAATTTAAGAAACAAACCTCTTTCGTCGCAAACGCAATTCTCGCTGTCACGACGTTGACATTTTTCAAAAATTGCGCGAACTTTGTCATTGACAGGCACAGCGAGTTTTGTTTTTATCGATTCCAGGTCGAACAGCGTTCACGGTTACGTACTGACTTATAAAGTGTCATTACGATGACCCAACAATGAGTTATTGGCTTTCAAAGTACTCGGCTAAATCCGCTACTTGGCTTCGTTCCGCTCGCTGCCTGTTACAGGCCAAGTGGAGGATTTATGTTTGTGCTTACACAGGAGACAACTTCATTTCACTGGATTTCAAGGAAACAACTTAATTGCTTTAGCGCGACGCTTGCAGGCTTTAGAAACCCAGACCAGGATACATTCGCGAATTAAACCTTCGCCAGGGGGAATTAATTACGCCAGACACCGCCAAGATTTCTTCTCCCATTAAAAAGTTGCCCGCTTCCGGTCTGCTACGGTTTAACTCCTGAACGGGACGCCTCGTACCCTCCAAGATACCACCGACTCGCCGAGGTATTTTTACAAACGCTCTCTATAGAAAGAATTTTTATCACAGCTCGCGATGTACGAGCTGTGATAAAATATTAAGCTACGACAATAAAAGAAATTATCATTACAATTAATACAATACATCACGTAACTAAATATCATTAAGTGCCAAAAATGAAACACTATATTAAGCACACGACCAACATGTGATATTTAGAGTTGCAGCAAAATTTTATCAGCGCTTCGATGAAAGTCACGACGAAAGTCGTGTTAGCATTGTAAAATTTGAAATCGGTTAAATCGAAATATTCATTGCAAAGTTATTCTTTAAAACGTTAAAAACGTTTAATAAAAGAATTGTTACGCAGTAAATGATAAGAAATACCAGTTAAAAGTTAGTATTTAACAAGCATGCTAAATCGCAGACACGCGTAAGTTTCTTGCGTACGTTTCAAATTTTATCAACATAATCGCGATGATCGAGAAAAATTTCAAAATTCACAAGTTTCTCGTAATTCTACGAGGATTTCGCAAGTTCATTTTTCAATGTGTCGCAAAATTCGCGTAACGATGACAAAGCGAAGAAACGACAGATCGGTGGGTAAAAACTGTTTGATTCTAAACAACCGGTGTTGCTTGTAGCGTACAAACGGAATAAATAACGGTAGACCGATCGTTTAAATAGCATTTTATAGCAGAGTGGTTCCATACCCGTGCTTTCGAAATCAATTTCCGCGAAAACACGGAGCGGAACGGACAGCTATCGCTCTCTGCGATTCTGGCTCGTTTTTCGACACTCGAAAATTCATTTTACGTGATTAACATTTCTTGTATTTATAACAAAGTCACACTGCGTATACGCGCTCGTACACGTTTATACGTTATTTGGATACAACGTTAAATTATAAATAACGTTATGTTATAAAGTATTGTACACGCAAGGCATAACGTAAATAAAGTATTATATATACGAGATATGACGCGTGCAATATTAATATACACAAGATTAATTATTACATACACCGCGGATCTATTATAAATCTGTGGCACAATTAATGTTTGGGAGATTTCACAGTTTAAAGTAAGTCGGATCGAGGATAACGAAACTACGTTGAAAGCTCCATGAATTTGTTGAATTCTTAGCATAGAAGTTACAGATAAACGGCAACGGGTCTGTCTTTTTCAAAGTAAAAAAGACCTAATTTCGTAGAAATTAACAACTTCTCATCGATCTGTCCGTTTACGCCTAACTGTTAAAATTAATTAAATACACGTGTATTTGTACATATTCGATAAGTTTCCCAAATTGGAGAGATTTGCACAAGAACGATTTGCCGCAGAATCTCTCCGACTTTTCAATTTAATTTTCGCGACCCTCGCCGACATTGACAAAAGAATAGTAATTTTCAAAAACCGCGTCCACGAAAGATTCGTCCAGACTGGCGAAAATATTCCAAAGTACGTGGTTCTCGGGTAGGTGGTTTCGGTGCGGGGGGTTTTCGATTTCGGGCGAGAGAACGGAGGCGTCATCAGCGTCAACGGGAGAATAAAGGGGACGAGAGCCCGAAGGAGAAGAGAGGAGGAACGAATCGGAATGACACACGTACGTACAGAGAGGAACCAGGGGGCAGGGAGAAAAAGAGAGAAAAAAAGAGCGTAGAACGGGAGAAGGTAGAAGAGATAAAAAAGAGAGAGAGAAAGAGAGAAAGAGAGAGAGAGAGAGAGAAACTGTGTTTCGACGCGATTATTATTCGTGGTCTATTCCCAGCTACCGTTCATTCCACATTTGTTTCCGACGTTGAACATCCATATCGCCCTCGAACGGGCGATCATACACAATGGGCTTTATCGTACCTTCCTTTGAAACTTGGAGCGCGATCCCACGCTAATTAACGAATCATTCATCGGCGCTGTAATTAACGAGGCCGACTCTGTCGCGGATTATCCCGGCCAGATCTTTTGCGCATAGACGTCATGTGCCTGCGGTTACGTTACTGAATATTGTTGCCCCCTTGCAAAGGGGCCCGCGCGACTTTTGCACCACC
>KQ435706.1:868665-884728 GCA_001276565.1 Melipona quadrifasciata
GGTGGATCGTTCAGTGTCGCCTTCTAATTCTGAATCGTGGATCATCGTTTGATGTGTTTTCTCTCCATTCTCTGCGTGTTTTGACATTCTTTCTTTCTTTCTCAATGAAGATTAGAAACATGATTAGGAGGGAGATCAGCGAACACTTTGTTTGCTGAATACTCTCGGAAAGGGACTCAACTTCAGAATCAAAAAACCTTCGAGAGTTTATTTGGCATTTCACGTACGATCAATTGCTGACTTTTCTCCTGGATGAAGATTGGGGAAGTAAGGAATGGACAATGTCAAGGGTTGTTCCACCAACAATTTCTTCTCGGAGAAATTTGAACAATCACGTTTTGATTCGTGGCAAGAGAAAAGAAAGGTTGTTTCACAACTTTTCGAATTCCATTTTTCATTAATTCTTAATTGGATAAAGTATAGAAAAATAAAGAAGATTGTTCCGACACTTTCTCGTTGAGATTATTCGAACGATCGTGTTTTAATTCACGATACCGCAAGTAGGGACAATACCCTCGAAGAGAGAAAAGAATCCAGCTGATCAAGATGTTTCTCGCTAGTTCGTTTGGTGTTTGATCGATTGTTGACGTTCTCTTCGACAGCGAGGAGTTTGGGGAGAGAAAAAAAGAGGACAATATCGACACGTTTTCTGGCGAAAGAGAGATTTTCTTAGTGATCGGTGCTACGAAAGAGAGAAAGAAAAGTTGGGACACGTGTGCCGATTGTTGCCGATCGACGTTAATCGTATGTGGCGGCGCGCGATCGACGATGAAATAGTTGTTTCGCAACCGGTCGACATTGCGACCCAGATATAAAATTGATGGCGCGCGCTAATTCCTTATTAGTAAACATTGATAGCAGCATTTAGTAGTGTTGACGCATTAACACGAAAATCTAGTTGTACCGGTTATAAACTATATGCAGTGAATTATCGGCGCGATACTATTGCCGCGCGTTCGCCAATCGTTTCGGCCAACGCGTTAAATTATTCTTGTTTAGACGAGAGAAGCGGCGGGTAAAACCGGCGGGTAAATAATCGATCGTTGCGCGTTTCAGAGCTGTTTGCATTCCGATAACGATGACCGGGCTTAGGAAGCTGTTTGCTGTTTGAAAAATCGCTCGAACAAGAACGTACTCAGTTGTCTCGCGACGAAACATTACCAACGATTGCAAAAAAAAAAAAGAAAGAAAAAAGAAAAAGAAAAAGAAAAAAATTTACGATCAAACGAACGTGTGCCCGCTGGAAGCTTTTGTTAAATTCCTTTCGTTGATATAAATCATTAAATACACAAATGAATCTATCGTCTCACGGTTGTAAAACAGTCGCACAGACGACACCGATCGGTTCGGTGAACCATCAAAAACGAAAACACGAAAAACATCAGCGAGACATAATCACGAGATATAGCGGTTTCCATGGCACGAGGTTTCGTAAAACGCACATAGGCGGGAAAAAACGTACCTCGACAGCATGGCCAAGTCGGCCGACGCTTGGTGACCGAGCAGAGGGTTCGCAGCGGCGTCGCTGGGCGGAGAGAACGTGGACGCCGGGCTGGTAGCACTGGTAGCACATCCTATCCCCATGCTCGTCGAGTTGCTCCTGTTTTCAACCGCGTGGCCGACCGTCGACGTGCCTCTTTGGTTGCTCGAGTATCTCAAGGACGTGGGCGAGGACAATCCTCTGGCGGGACTGTCGCAGGAGGAGCCGATCCTCTGCGAGTTCTGAGCGTTCGCCGCTGGCAATGGCGAGCCTCGGTCGACGTCCGACGATCGCCTCTCGGCGGACACGGTCGACGTGGAGTCTATGGGAGGCGACTCGGGCCTGCCAAGGATGCTGGAGATGCTGAAGGACGTGTACTGAGGATTACAGGCGGGCCTGAGCGCCGGCTTGCCCACGTCGAAGCTAAACGAATGGTGATTGTTCAGTCCGCAGCCGGACTTGCCGTTCTTCTCCTGCAGAAGCAGCTCGGCCGGCGTCGAGCTGCTCCTCGAACCTTCCAGTTCCAAATCCTCCTCGGACACCACGGACACCTCGATCTCCGTTTCACCGGACATGCTTGGTTCGCGTCCAAAGTGCCCGTTCCAGCAGCGACGTTCACGGATCCCCGATGAACGGAACGCGACAGTCTCGAGTTCGGTTTTCCCTGGAACGGCGCACGATTCGGGTGACGACAGACAGTCACCCGTTCCACTGAACACGGCTGGTTGCGCGACGCGTTGGTCCCGTCAGAAGAGCACGGGACACTGTTGGTCGCCCGTCGACGGTCCGACGGCAGAGCACGGTCTATCCGACACGCGGAGCGGTTCGAATCGCGGCTCGCGTCTCATATCAAGCCGAGAGCAATACACGCTGGCAATGGCAAACTGTGCGGCACGGTGTGTAGGCTAGCGGGTTGGTCGCGACGCCTCCGACGGCAGGACGTCGCTGGTCGTGTTGGATCGGAGACGGATCGCTCGATCGCGCGACATTCGTAAGCGATACCCTGGACGACAGGATGATAGGAGACAAGACACTTGGAGGGTCCACCCTTTCCAGAGCCACCCTCTTTCACTCCTCTCGTCCCCTTTTCAACCACCTCTATCTACCAACAGCACCACCACTACCACCACCACTACCACTTTCCAACCACCACCACTACCACCACCACTTTCCAACTTTATTTGCACGTCACAGTGTGCACGTATGTATGTGTGTGTGTGGGTGTGGGTGTGTGTGTAATTGTGCGCTTGTGGTAGCACCTCCTTCTACCGCCGCCTATCAGTCTGACACGTAGCCGTTTCTCCTCTCATGCTCACCCCAAACCGATCTCTCCTCTTCCCCTCTTCGTCGCTAGTCCATTCGCGAGACGTTGCCGTACGTGTAAAACCGCGAACAGCAACACGGAGTCACTTCCTCGAGTCACTTTCTCTTCCACTGATCGTTAATCACTCGTTCGCCGGTGTTTCGTTCGGTTTGTCCTGCCCGCCCCCCTCACGGAAGATCGATGGTTCGTTCCTCTCTGTTTCTCTCGCAACGTTTCGAAATCCACTGGATTCACGGATCGACGTTACAGCGAAAACCAGACCGACGAACGTCGCGATTGGTCGAGTACTTTGTCGTTTCACGAGCGTCGACGACGCACGGTGAATCGCGACGACAGGGCGAACGCTTGGAACAATGTGGCAGAGACACGAGGCGACCGGCATCCACTCGCGGCAATCGGTCGGTGCCGCGAGCGCGAGCACGAGCACGAGCAAACGAGAATCGCGAACGAGTATCGTGTGGCGAATGATGGACTGTGGATGGGCACTGTGCTCGCACTAAGGGTAGGAAAACGCCGGAGAAACCACAGGTCACACGAACGGGAGAGCCTTACTCGAACATTCGCGCACGCAGCCGAAGCGCGCGGAGCGACGTAGGGTAAGCGAAGCGGAGACGGAGAGTGCGAGCGAGAAACGGCGACGCACACATGTACGGAATGGTAGCAAGGGAACGAGACGGATAGATGGATAGATAGATGGACAGAGAGAAAGAGAGAGAGAGAGAGAGAGAGAGAGAGAGAGAGAAGGAGAAGATGGAGACGGAGGCGGGTGAAGAAGGACAGAGTGTGGAGTCACGCTTCGAGAGTCACACGGGGTGGTAGTGTTGCGCGTCGAACGGATAGACGACTAGCGAGCGAAGGACAGACGAACGGGCCGTAGGGATGGTTGGAACGAGAGGGATGAAACGCGAACACGAGATAGAAGGGTGGCGAGCGCGTTGGAGGGGAGCAGGAGGACGGCTAAGCTGCAAGTTGCCAGAAGGGGTGTCGTTGTTGGAGGGGCAGCGGGCGGGGCGGAGCAAATGGCTTACCGTGGGGGATGGATGTCGCGATTTCTCATAGGGTGGAGGCGCGATCGATGACTCGTGGCAACGAGTATCCGGCACGGGGGTAGCCGTAGGTGCGGGCCAATCGCGTGAGCCGCGTCGTCCTTAACTCGAAAGATACTCGCCCTCGACGATCCTGCGGATCGCGGAATGGGGGTGGTAGCGCTGCCTCGCCGAACCTACCTACCCTGCCACAGCGAGCCAAAGGGGTGGGGATAACACACAACTCCGCTGGCTGGTGGCCGTGCCTCGCCGTGTTACTTATCCATTATAACACTCCAAGATCTTGATTTAAGCCTGCAGCCAGCGGTGAGCTTTTAACCAATTAGCCTTTATAGCCTACCCCCCCGCTCCCCCCCCTCGACACCCCGTTCACTCTACTACCCCGTGCTTTCCTCTGTCCTTCCCTGCTCGTCACCCTTCTCACCCCTCTCGGCGCGCGTTCTCGTCAGCCCTCGTTCCCCTCCCCTCCCCCCTACCCGGCCGCCCATTTTAGCCTGCCTCGTCGACTACCACTATACTCGCTTGCTCTCTCTCTCTCTCTCTCTCTCTCTCTCTTCCTAACCGGTCTGCCACACGATGCTAGTTCCCGGTACACCTATATCTGCTATTCTATACCAACGTCCTCGCCGCAGTCGCGCGATGTACCCACCTAATCTACTGCTTCTCTCCCTTCCACCGCCACCCTCTAGTTACCTCTATCCGTTAGCTCCCTCTTTTTCTTCACTCCGTTCCGGCCCTCCTTTCTCGCTCTCTGTAACCACATGCATTATGCGCGTCGGTGTATCAGAGCCGCGTATTCGCGCGTGCAAATACCCCGAGAGTACGTAGCCGGCCGCGCGGGAGGTGAGTTTCTCGTTCCGAGTCAGGAGCCTTCATCGTCCTCCCTCGTCTCTGTCCGTGCGCCACTCTCCTCTCTCTCTCTCTCTCTCTCTCTTTCTCGTTCTTTCACGATAGCTCGCCTCGGTTTAAATACGCGCCAGGCGACGGAAATTAAGAGTGGACCGCGCGATTCCATCGCGATACCACTCGATATCGTCCCCCGGTCTCATCGTTTCTTTCTTCGCTCGTCCGCTGCCTTTGTCGACGCCGATCTTTTCCTTCGAGCTTCTCCTTTTCTCCGGGAGAGACGTCTGTAAATACACAGATGCACAGATACAGAGAAGTGAATCTTCCCGAGCAATTTTCATCGACAAACAAACCGGTAAACGTAATTCAAGGCCGGCGGACGGAGGGAGGAAGTGCCGCGCTTAGAGTCTCAATCTCGCAACCCTCTCCCCCTCCCCACCGTTTTCCCTTTGCCGCGGAAGAATCACCGAAGGCACGAGCGACTAACGAGTCCGGAGGGCTCCTTTAACGACCCTTTCATCCCTTACGGTTAACAAAACGCGCGCGCGTTGCGTGGCATAATGGGCCGGGTCGTCCTCCCGCGGATCCAGCCGGAAGGCCACAAAAGCGATTCGAGCGTCCGCGTCCGTGAAAGCCGTGAAAGCCGCGGCCTGCCTCCCCGAAACTACGAGAGAATGATTACACGGCCAGCGGCATGGGCGAGCGCCGCGGAAGGAAAACGGTCTCCCGGTAGAAAGGGTCAAACGCGTACGTTCTCGTCTCGCGAAGCGCGACTCCGGGGCCGAAGCACGACAAAGCACGTACCGACACCACCGTTTCTGTGTCACCGTTCACGTGTCTCTGCCAGCCCCGCCGAGGCCCTCCGTCTGCCTCGAGGTAACGAGAAACCGTTGACCAACCCCCGGAGAAACGAACGGGAACAGCCAGAGACGCGACTCTAATTTCACCGTGGCTGTGTATCGAGACTCTCGTTCCAAACTAACATTTCGCGAGAATCGTACCGAAATTGTCGATCAAATGTCAATTATTCAGTTCCGTGGCTCTAAAAATGAAAGTTTTTTCGGAAGAAATGAAAGTCGATGCAAAGAAATGTTTCCAGTTTCCAAGTGATTTGCGATTGTAAATTTTCGTTTTCTTTCTTCCTTCGCGTCGTTAATTGTTGAATTAGCGTTTCGCTTGAGATTGGAAGCGACTGGTTGCGACGTCTGTGCTCGAAATTAATATCTGGCGCAACAGCGTTGAAATGGATTGATAGCTGTAGTTTTTGGTTGAAATTAGATGACGCTGTGTTACTCTGCTGATGCACTCGGTTCTGTCCGCGCTGACAGCGGGCCTGTTTTACACGCGTATTTACTGATTGTAGCCAACCGATTTGAAGCACGGGTCGCTCGATTGCCCCGATCTAGGTGAACTAAACTAAACTATTTAAATATCTTTAACAACGATTGACGTCTAACTGTTCTAAGATCTGCTGGCGGGTCAAGCAAGTAAGCGCAAAGTATATAATCGTGATCGAGCGTGGCGATCGGCATGAGAAAGTGGTAAATATCTACACTAAGACAATAGATTTCTTCATTGGAGCCATCAACATGTCTTAAATTTTCTTTGCTTCGTGTAAAAATAAAAATCCAACCTACACAGTGTACCAACCAGCAGCAGCCAATGTGGTAAATTAATTTTGTCGAATGCTGTCATTAATATCTTCTATTGTCTTCTACACATCTAGGTACCAATAACGTACCATTTATAATCGATGCGATAACCGTGTTAACAACGTACTGCGAAAAAAGCCGAAAGTCAAGAGCTTTCAAGGATTAACAATTTTCAACACGTTGATTTCCGAAATCAATCATTCACGCTTCCCAAAAGAGAAAAAGAGAAAAAAAAAAAGAAAAGAAAAAAGAAAAGAGAGACACTTCTGGCAGAACGGCAGAACCGGAACACGACGGAGCGAGGCGGGCCGCCTTGTGTTGTTCGTATTTTACTTTGTGCCCGGTGCGTAAGAGGATTATATCCTCTGGGCGCGCGGTGACGGAGAGGAGGAGATAGGTGTTCCGCAAACGAGGCGAAAAGAGAAAGAGACTCGCGGGAACGATCTGAGAGGGCCTAGAGCGTTTGCCGAGAGACACGGAACGAGACAGCCAGCCGTTCCGCTACAGGCGGAAGACGTTCTTCGGGGCAAGACAGAGATGGGTGGTTGAACAGGGGAGGTAAGTGGTGGGTATGCTTCACTTTTCACGGGGGCGCCATTGTTCCCTATTATCCGGCGTGATTAGTCGATGATGCAGGTAAGCTACCACGGGGGGTCCCCATTATACTGCCGGCGGAGTATACTCAGTCATCCGCGAACTGCGTGAGTTTCGGTCCGGAATATTGCGACCATCCTCTTGCAACGTGTCCCTCTATCCCTCTCCTCGTCCGTTCCACGTCTGTTCTGCCAGCGCGTTCGTCCTTCAACCAGTTAGATTACGGATCGGTATTCTTTTTCGCAATGGCCGTTCAATGGCTGTCCCTCGCCTCGCAGTTTCGGAGGCCTGCCCGCCGAGATCGGTCGCCCCGGCCGACCTGCTGTGAAATTTATACTCTTACCGTGTGGCCGCGCAACAATGATCGGCAGCAGCCTCTGCCCAGCCGTTTTTGCCACGGCCGATTTGTATTATCGTTCCCGGGGCCCCGGCCCTCCCTTTATCCCCGGAACGCGAATCTGCTTTGCCGAGTAATTAGACCGTGCGCCGACCGTATCGTTCGCTTTCTCTCTCTCTCTCTCTCTCACTCTGTCTGGCGCTCTCGCGTTCGCGCTGGACATGCACCTGGAAGATCGATCGGTGGTATCGATCGGTCGGACGAAGAGATCGGCGCCGATGGATGTACCGCGGAGGAGGCTGGTTTTTAACAGGGGCGGTAATTGCGCTGGGAATTCAGCGCAATTGATGAAGCTCGTTTCTCAATTTATCGGAGAATTATTATTCCATTTATGGAACATGCAAAGAGATGAATATATCGTAAATAGATACACGCGAGGCGAGATCGACGATCACGAATTTGTTGTTGCGCCGATCGTCCCTTCCGGCTGGTTGGCCCGACGCTGGTTGTTTCACTCAGGCAGAGAGCCTTAATCGCGTGATCGAACACTCATAACACGTGGCACCCCCGCGCGCGTCCATCACAATGGCGGTGAGCGGGGCGCAAGAAACGAGGCAAGGCGGCGCTCAGGAGAAGATCGATCAGAGCCGAACAACCGTGACATAATACCTATTTAACGAGGGATACACACAGCTGACAGGTAAAAAAGAATGAAGAAAAGCACGAGCCAGGTGGGAGGGAGGAAAGTGAAGAGAGAGGGAGAGGAGGAGATTCGGAGAGGAGCGGTTAGATAACAAGCGATTAACGGCTGGTCACACAACTTAAAACCTCGTGGATGGATAAGGGAGGGACATAATGGCGACGGAGGTAAACGAGGAGCCCCCGAAGGTCGTGGAACAAGGCAACGAGAAGAAAAGCCCTGGTTCGCCTGCCGGCTTTAATACCTTACATTAAATCCACGAAGAGAGAGAGAGGGGTGGGGGAGAGAGGGGAGAGAGAGAGGGAGAAAGTAAGCGACTAATTACTTGACGCCGTTCACAGTAAACGCGAATTAAAAAGGAACCGGCGGCTCATTTTCGCGAGGGGGAGCAGAAGAGAGACGCTGCTGCTTTTGTCTTGTTCGGGACGGTGCTCGAGCCGGTGTGCCCCTCCCCGGGTTCCGCGCTACTTTCGCCGAGCTAATCTTCGTGCGAAGACCGATCGAAGCGGACGTCCAGATCCGCCGGAAAAGGGAACTAGCTCGGGGCTCGCCGGCCCCGTGCTCGATCTCTCGTGAAAGAACCGACGACGAAACCAGGATCCTCTCGTCATCACGGCCAAACGATCACGGTCCGCTCGAGGAAAATTAAACGGACGGACACTCGATCGATTTCGTTTACCTAGGAATTATCCTCCGGTAAGGGGATTTCGCAACTTTGGGAATTTCGAGCCCGTCGGTCGGAAAAAGGGAAATTGAATTCCTGGGAGTAATTGACGGGCTCGATGTTGCGGGGATTGTATTGCCACGGAATGTTAAATGATTATTATGAATGCCTGTTGCGCCACTATCGACGTTATCAATCAATTATTACGCTTAGTAGGAAAATTAGGGACTACGAAAATTGCGACATTTATCTCGCAAATTATAAATTTCGACGTAATTAGGAAGGTGATCGAGATTGAAAGATTGCTGGAGTCTACTAATAAAGTACATCGTGTCGGAGAAAAATATATATGTGAGAAGCGGTGTTTTTCTTCGAAAAACTTTCACGCGCGTCACTGTACAAGGAAATGTTAAATGATCTTTAGTATCACTTGTAACCATTACTCAATTACGTAATCCATTACTTAATCTCCCACGCTAAGTGTCAATAATGTCATAATTTATCATACTTTAATTTCTTCACGTTTCATAAAATTGTAGTATCCAACGACGAAAAGAATGTAACAAACGTCAGAAAACATGAATTTGATAACAATATTATTTGTATTAACATAACGTAAAGATAACACTTGAAATATTTCGTTTACTCGTTAGAGATCCACGAGAAAAAAAAAAAATTTATATATAGAACAAACACATGAAAAGCGTTTGTTTAAAGACGTCTATTATAGCTATTTCTAACTCGTCGAATGTTCTTCGTTCGGTGTCGCAATCTTGCAAACTTTTGGCAATTTCAGTAACCTCTTAAAGATCCTTGAGCACAATGTTTAAAGTCAGTATCAAATGACACGGTGAAAATGATAGAAAATCACAATCTCTCAAGACGCAATATCCACCCTTGTTAATTCTAATCTAGCATCAGTGATTAGATGCGTTATCCTGTGGTAAAATCATCGTCGACGTGGGTGACTAACGTAGGAGATAATTTTTAATTCGGTGCCGGGGCTTGATTAAAATTGCGAGGACGATATAACCGGGGAGGGGTGACGAGATGTTGCGGTCAATAATGGCGTTTTCACGTTTTGACTGTCGACGCGGGGGGATACGATCTAAATTTCGGGGACGCATGCCGGGGGGTAGTGTTAATGGACGAGGGCCAGCGTATTCCCTAAGGACAATCGTGCCGGTCAAATTAGGTAACTTTCGTAAATAGCCCGGGTGGTGTGGTTTTTCTGCCAGGGGCGGCACGCTCGGTATTAAGGGTTGATCCGCCCGTGCCTTCTTCCTCTCGTCCAGCTAGAATCCCAATAATTGGAATAATCACGGCAATTTTCTAATCCATTGGTCATTGGAGAAGGATATTGTGAACATTTATATTTAATGTGTGGAAATTAACGACGCGTTTATCGAGACGCGAAAGACTGTAGAAAGATAATGTCACGTGTATACCGTTCGTGAATATCCGGGTGCACGAAATGAATGCAAATTAATAAAGTGGCGATTCTTTCAATCAATTACAAGATGTACTTGTTACGATCGTTTATGAATTTCTCGACGAGATCGCGAGTCATTTGACGAACTGATAAAATAATTGTTGACAAGAAGTGTTTTAAAGATTTAGACATTTTAATCATGTTTCACGAGAACCATGTCTCAATTAGTAATTCAAAGTGGTACCTTCTTACGAAAGCATTCTTAAGAAACACAGAAAAGACTGTTTGTTATACATTTATTATAGACACCACGATACGTATTTACCATTAAAATATCACTTTGTCAATTTGTACAAGAACCTATTTAGTTCGATCTATCCACGATTCGAAGATTACAGTCGTACAAGGTTCCGACAGTCTTGTTATTACGCGCAGGTTTAGTCGAGTCAACAAATATTTCATATCGTCAGTGTTGCGTAATATTATAACGCAATAAAAACAAATCTCGATTATGAAATTCGAAATCGACGAATTTCCGAGCATTGGCGCACGTTGTGAAAGAGTCGGGAAACGTCGGCGTTAATTACAGGAATCTCTCATTTATGATATTGATGATTAGACGTGCGAGTTAATAATTCGTAAGCACGCGAACGCGAGCTTTATATATCCGGCTTGATTACTAGCCGGGCAAAAATTACGGAATAAATGAGCGATCAGATGAAAAAGGGGCATCGTTATTTCGTGGGGAGGGAGGGGGGGGAGGGGGAGGCGGAGGGACAATGCAAATGGAGTTGTTTGCCGGCCGGTGCATTATGATTATTTTAATAAAGGAACATTCGCCATGTGTTCGATGAAAAAAGCGAATTCAACGAAAAATTCATGGACGAGAGGCGCGATTACGGACGGTACAATTACATAAACAATGCCGGTGGGCGAAAATAGGGCCGCGGCTTGTTACAATGCCGCCGCATAAATATAATGTATTAATAACAGAGGAAACAAAAATTGCCGGACATTTTACGAATCCGGGCATGTATCATTTTGCGCGAGTCGATCCGTCAAAACGCATCGATGCCCGATTTTATTTAACAACGGCAAACGCATCTCCTTATATCCCCCTCATTATAAATGAACAACAATTACTCGGGATCCGGCGAATACGTCCGACGATTAATTAAAAAAAATTCGCACGCGTGCGTGCGTGCGTGCGTGTGCGGTGAAAAATCTCTGCCCATCGTACGCGGCATTGGTCGAGCGAAAAAAAAAAAAAAAAAAAATAAAGAAAGTGAAAAAAGAAGGGGGAAAGGGGGGAGGGCGAAAAAGCGAAAGAAACGAGCACGTAGCACAGGTTGGTTGGTTTTTCGAAAAAACTCAATCTTCGATATTCGTTTCGCGAGAAGAGGAAACATTACGCTGTATCCATAATAGAAAGCGTGCATTTCACGAAACCAATAAAAACGCGGCGAATAAAAGCAACCCGAAGCTTGCCGCGGTATTTCGAATCGTATCTGATTCGGAACGCGAAATTTCCTTTTAACTCTTTGTACCGGTGCTTTACCTCCTCTCTCGTTCGGTATCGAATTATTATTACGAATAAATTCGCGAAAAGAAAAAAAGAAAAAAAAAAAGAGAGGAGAAAATGATCGATACACGGTTCTCTGACTCGCGATTTTCCTTTTTTTTTCTTTTTTACCACTCTCCAACGATATTTTTCGAACGATAAGGTAAGAATGTTTCGAATAATGACAACAGAGGGAGGCAACGGCAAAAGGGACTAAATCACGCGGAAAATTATTCCCATCGATCTAACTTGCGTCGCAGTCGACGACTGCGAAGTTCCGCCACTCTTCCCCCTCGCCCCTTCGCTCGGTCGCCATTGTCTTTTTCCGCGCACATTTTCCAGATGTATTTCCGCCGGTTCTTCAACAGGATCGGAAGGAAGCCGGAAAAATTCCTCGGACCGAGCGTTTGCCCACCGAGCGAGCCCACGAAAAGTCGTAGTTTCGACCCTCGAGAGAGACTTACGGCTTACACGCACACCCCCTTCCGTTAAAATGCGTGTCCGCCGTGCGCGGCAAACTGTGCAGTCGAATTTTTGCCAAACCGAGCCTCGCGTAACTCGCGTGGAAAAATTTCACGGACGGTTGAGAGATCGGGGACGATTGTAACGATTAAATCGCGTGTTTAACGGGAATGTGTTTAATCACGTGTCATCGGGAGAGGAGAGAGCCCCGGTAAATAAGTTTGGCCGCTGATGCACTTTATCGATCGGATCTGCGCGTAATGCGGCGTGAAAAACTAGCGGAGCCCTAAGAGGCCTCGCGGGAACATTAAAGTTAATTGATCTCTTAATTTCTACCAGTCCATAAATAACTCTCAACAGCCACGTCGACTTTAACGTAACGTTGAACGATCGTTTGGCAATTTTTATCCAAAATTGTCGAGTTGTCAACAATTGTTTCAAGTAGTTGCAAAACGTTGCTTTCTTTCGATCGACTGTATCTCACTCTCGTAAGTACGAAGGAATCGTCACTGACGATTGAAGTGAAGAAAAATACGACAAGCAACTCTCAATCAAATCTGCCCTTTTATCTAATTCCGAACACTTTGTCTCACAATCTTTTCTCGAATCCCATGTTTGATCACGAGTAACGTTGGTTCTCTTACAAAGTTTCGAAAGATCGAAGCAAATTTGTAATATTGTCACAACTTTAGATCGTTAAAAATCTTTTCGATCGAAATACACCGAACGGCAAGAGCGAAATTGAGATGTAGTGAAAAGTGTGTTGCGTTGCTCGACAGTGTTTGGCTAACTGTCAAACTTTGGACACGTTCAAAAATTCGGCAATACGTCCGTGCTAATGATCGATTCAAACTTCCAGTACTTCGTACGACAAAGCAGCAAGGTGTCATGAGTAATTTTTGTGCCGTGTGTAATTTTCTCGCATTTCGCCGAGAAAATTCGCTTGCTCGGCAAGAAGCATCGAGGGGGCCCAAAGCGGAGCCTTCGCCAATCTAACCACTTGCGGCCAGGCAAACCGACCAATCCGCGAACGATCCGCAGAGCGTTGATTACTCCAGCGATCGATGATAGAAGTCGATGATCCCCGGCCGAGCGGGAGAGCCGAGCTCGATTTAGCATCGGCGACGCGTCCCACAGCGCGAGGTCGGAATTTTCCGAATCGAGAGGGTTGTGGCAGGCAGCTGCTCGCGATAGGACGGCACGAGAGATAGGGGGGCGGACGGGGTGGCGGAGAAAATCGAACGAGTAGGCGTCGGGATGACGATTCGTCCGGAGCGTCGACGGAGCGCTCTTGCACCTTTCTCCCCGGCGTTTTTTTCACGTGCGGTTTCATTTAGCCGGGCGGCAATATCACGGAGACCCGGTGAGGTCTCTCGGTGTGTACGTACCGTGCCGTCTCTTTCTCGCTCCTCCGCCTTTCTTCGTCCCCCTCTACCTCTTTGTTCCGCACTTTCTTTCTTTCGCGCGCGTAATCATCGCGAGCGCGCGCAAGACTTCCATTTCCACCGCGTTTCGTGGAAAGAAAGTCCTCTCTCTCCTCGGTTCGCGTCGCGCCCCTCTCGTTTGTCCTTGCCCTCGCCGCGTTTGCTGCTTTTCGTCTTTTGGCCTCTGTCTCTCTCTCTCTCTCTCTCTCTGGCGCTCGGTTTGTCAGAAACGGCCCGAAACGCAAATCTCAGCCCGTGTTCTCCTCGCCTTTGCACACGGCGCACACACGCGCACGTGCCGCGTTCAAAAGTTTTCTGAGCGGTTCGCGGGATTAATGCGGAACGGACGCCATCGCTTGAGCCGCCGCCGCCGCCGCCGCGGATAGAAACGAGAGAGACGGCCGCGGAACGCGCTTGGCCGAAATGGAAACGATACTTGGGGGAGTTGTCGCGTCGGTTATCGCGTCGATGAATCGTCACTCTCCGTCTACGGAGTACGCAATTCGCAACTGAGGCGACTCTCTTCTTCTCCTCTGCCGGGTGAAATTTTCAGATTTCGCAGCGACTTGGAAAGTCGTTCGAGAGGGGGAAATTATCTTATCTAGCCGCGCGCTGACTTGCAACTTTTGCGCTTGTTTGCTCGTTGAAACATGTTCGGCGAGCTGCAACAAGACAGAAAATTACGTAGAACACGAAGAAAATGTATTTCGACGGCATGTTTTTACGTTCCTGCGAGCACAGTTGAAGACTTAAATAATACTCAAATGCCAGTTCATTTCGCTTATTAAAAATTGCAACGACCATTCCATCTTTTTCTATATTGCTTTGCGTCTTTAACACTGCAACCACCAAAATGATCAATCTTCAGATATAATCGTTTTTAGAGCAGTTTTGCGAGTTTGCGTTTCTGGAGATTTGAATGGACTTTTGACGAAAGTGTTTGCACTCGAATCTCTTCGATGCGATTTTGTCGGTAGTTCCAGTGTTAAACTTTATCTTGAACTTGAATCATCAGTTATAGACATTATGAAAAGAAACCGCGTAATACTAATGGAATAACCTGATACTCAACGGTCTTTGTGAAGAAAATGAAGTCTTTCAAGAGATCAGCTACTATCTTGACGTTTTGCTTTGATTATCGGAGTGGAAGGAAAACTTCTCGTGTAACGAAGGATTTTCCGTTACGTTTTACGAAAATGATCTTAATCTTTCGAGGAAACTACCCTGGTGATAGTAACTGAAAAAGCAACAAACATGCTCCGTGGTACTAACTATCCTTTGTCGAAACGATCGAAATTTCATTTCGTTTTGCCCGCTCGCGAAAGGAAAGGATCGATCACTTTTGCACGGTGAAATGTGTCTCACAGTAGCCAAAGTTGCTTCGATTGTTCGAGGAAACAATCTTCTGAACGTCGGGGCTTTCGTTCGCGGTGAAAGCAAGAGTTTCTGGATGGTGAAACGTTCGCGTTACAATTTGACGGGATAAATAAGACGGTAATTAATGGAGGATGAATGGATCGATTGTGCATTGAGGCACTCCGGCATGAAAAGAATGTCTGACGAAGTTAGAAGCGCCTCCCTTCCGGTGTCCCTCCGCATAATACCCATTCGAGTTCCCTTGATCGTATCTCCTCGAAAGGGGTGGTTTATGACTGCATTATTTGGCGCATGGTTCAGTTCACGCGCACGTTGTATCTCGTTGTTGTGAAAGGCGAGTCGACTTTCATTCTTCGTCCGGGAGATAATCTCGAAAACCTGGTGGCAACTTGTAACAGCGGCGCAAAGGGAACCCGCGGCTGTTGTAACCGTGAAAATTAACCGACCTATCCGTGGCCCTGTCTCGGCGGAAAAAACTTTGCGATAAAAAAAAATTTCCAAAACACGCCCCTTCAAAAGGAAGAAAGAAAAAAAAAAGCATCACGAAGCGAGCGAAGAAAGGGAACGCAACGGCGGGAGAAAAAACACAATAGAAGAGATAAAACGAAAACGCATCTTGGTATCGTACGTTTCTTTTTTTTTTTTTCCTTTTTTTCTATCCGGCCGCCAGCGTTAAAAGGCGGGCGATCAAATTTTCCTTCTTTGCCGAGGGAGACAGAGGAGAAGCGAGGCGAAGCGAAGCGGCGTCGGGTTGCCAGCGCGCGAGATAAAGACATTCGTGGAAAGCCAGAGCTCTGGCCGGCAAACAGGCCGCTCCATTCTCTGGCCGTCCGAGCGCGGTTGACCGTTGCCAAAGGACCGTTCATTGCGGAAACGAAAACGCGAATCGTTGAACGCGCGCTCGCAAAAACCAGCCGCACACACGCTCCTCCACACGGCCGCGGGTATATATAACGAGAGAGGAGCGCGCGAGAGGGCGAAAGAGACGGTTTGATAGGGCGAAGGAGGAAGAGACACGCGAACAGAGAGATGAGGCGCGACAGAGAAACGGAAAGAGATCGAGGGATTCGGAGGGATACCGAGGGAAAGAAAGAGACAGAGGGAAGGGGTGGCGAGTGGTTGGTTGGCACGAGTGAGGAGGACGGTTGGTGGTGGCGTTGGTGC
>KQ435706.1:945401-965242 GCA_001276565.1 Melipona quadrifasciata
GCCTCTGAAGGAGATGCTTATCCATTGGGAGCGTTGCCCAAAGGAACTTCCGTGAATTGCGTAGAAAAATATCCGGGTCAAGGAGGTGCTCTTATTCATGCCGCTGGGACGTGTGGCTTGATACTGAAGAACGATGGGGATCGTGTGATTGTTAAAATGCCTAGCAAAAAACAGTTCAGCTTGCACCAAACCTGCATGGCGACTGTGGGTAGATTGTCGAATGTCTTGCATGGTACAACGCCAATCGGTAGTGCACAGAAGAACAGAGAGCTTGGGAATCGACCAAGAAGCGGTCTGTGGCAGAGGAAAAGTGGTAAACATGGCCGCAAAATAAAGCCTCTACCACCTATACGAAAAATTGGCATAAGTGAAGGGAGCGTACCAAAAAGAGAGATACTATTGCTTAATCATCGGCCATTGAATACTGTTGAAGCGTAAATTTTATTCAATAAATGTTACTTTATTGTACCGTTTTATTGTCTCCGTTGCCTGTCCTTGACGGCTTTCAGTAATCGCGACAAGTGGTCGTAGTATTAGTAAATGGAATTTGGGGACATGCTTGCATTTGTTTTTTCATTCAAACAGAGAATCGTTTTTGAATCGTCGACGATTCTATCTGTAGAAATATCACGACTTGATACATTGTTTCAGTTGTACATAGTTTCCTCGAGACAGCGTTTCAGTAACTTATTCAAAGTCCTTTGTTGTAGTACACCGTTCGAAGATTGGGATTTTTGGAGAGCACCCGTTCCCGGACATCCGGTTCCAAATCATCCACCGAAATTGGTACCCGTTGCACGAACAAAGCACAACAGAGAGGAGTAGCAAATGTCAGGCATATTCCGCAAATTAGCACTTGTATAGGCACGACGGCCCATCTCGCGTTACGCAGTAATCGTCGTCGATCCATAAAGTTCATTACAACGGGCGCCAATACTGCAACAGATGAAATGTTTCAATTTTTTATAATCGAATGATAAACTCTGACATCAAACGACAAATGCAAAATCGCGATACTTACTCATGCTCGGCGCAGACATGAGGATACGAGACAGAGTAACCGCAAGGATGGCCTTCTTCGCGGCGTATCTACTATTGCCGATCTTTGTTCCATCTTCCGTTTGTAATTCGATTCCGTTTTGTAGCTCTGACATTCTCATGAAGGGAATGTTTACGCAGTTGGCAGCGGCAACTGCTGCGAACGGTACTAACCGACCTACCAAGGGTGGTGCATTCCGGAAGAGTCGATTCAAGCCGAGAGCTGTCACCACAGCCCCTCCAGTCGCAATAGCGTAGCTCATTAAAATCGTGTTTTTTGGAATTGGGCTGGAACCACTGCGGTTTGTGTAATTGACGATAGCGTTGAAAGACTGATTTACCCATTGCCAGGTGACGACGTGTCCAGTTGTTCTGAAAAAATTATAAACGAAACTATTCTCCTTGATACTTATTTATAGCTTTCTTTATTTTGGTTCTTCGCTTTTGCTTTTACGTGAAAGCGTGAATGCGATTCGCTGTCATTAAGCGTACAACACGGACGGAATTGGGAATTACGCGGGGTGAAAGGTCTGATCGTCGCGGCATTTATCAACGCGTTCAACGTCATCGAACGATAAACTCGTTTTCGTATAGCCAAGTACGTACTTGTAAAACGTCAACATGCAACCGGTGATCATCATGTTCATTGGGACCTGGGCGCTCATACGTCCGATTAGTAACATTTTCTCGCCTGTGTCGGGATGGTACGCGCTGTCGTACCGGTATTTGCATTTCCACAACTCGTCCTCTGTCACCTTCAGTTGTGCCAGACCGTCTCCTTTTCTACGTTGACATAAACATTACGCACCAATCACATACGATGTCACGTGTATTGTCAACGTTATACATATTAACTACCTGTACTTGGTGACGACGTCTCGAGCATGTTCGAGCTCCTTGGCGCTGAGGAACAGATTCAAAGGGTTCGTGACCGTGAGGAAGTGCAGCGCCCTACCCTTGTACGTGCTCTGATCCCAGTACGGCTTCTCGATGTCGATTCTCCGTTCGTCAGTAAATGCATTGACGTTCTTGTTCCACGACATTTTGCCAATCCTTTCTGCTATTGTAACTCGTTACTTCTTCTGCTAAGCGGCTCTCACCGACTCGTTTCCTACTCTGCCACAGCCACACACCCCCACCACGCCGCCGTACCGGTTTTCCCGAGCAACTCTCGTCGGGTATCCTCCGTTCGCTCCTGATGGAAGAGGACGATTTCTCTCGGAGTGGTGACGCTCAGGCGCCAACGATAGCACGTCTCGCACCGGTCACTGATCGGGTTCCACCGTTTGAAACGATATCGTCTCATCGCACTTCTCTCTTCTCCGCTTCTCACCCCTTCGACGTCATTATCGATAACGTGCGCGCGCGTGCGCAATCACAGCCCACGATTTCCCGCTTATTCCTTCCGCCAAGAGATGGTAGGACATTTCCTTTCGACTTCAAATTTGAAACGAATCGAATGAGAGAGATTAGAAATGTTGGTGAAACGGATGCTTCGGTAGGTCTGGAAGGAATGGGAGTTGATATTGTGGGATTTTAATATTCAGGACGAGAGGACTGGTAAGTCTCCAAGAGTAGTGTTATCGAATGGTAGTGACAGCTTTCGACCCTTAGGTCTTGCTTGTTCAACCCTCCAATAGATGGTGTTTGCTCATTTTCCGTTTTCGTAAAAGTTTCAAGTTTCGAGAGACGATTGCGAAAGGTTACAGTTTATTACTTGTAATTATTTTGCCTAAGAAGTATGGCGACGATTCCGCGTTACTTTTCAATATTTATAAACTACGATTCACGCGCTGATAATAAAAACTAGAATATTCATCGTAGCAATCATATCCAATAAGAAATGAATGTCAAAGCGATAGCGATTATCTAACATTTTTTTCAACGCTTGGTTCTCAAGTTTTATGCATTCGTGAAATAAAATGCTGACTGCTGTTTTCTGTGCAACTGATTATTGACAGCGCATCTCTTTTTGGAGATGGATCTCGGTATTATTCGTGTTAAATAATAAAGCTGTTTTCAGTTACGAAAATAGCTGGCATATTACGACAGAGAACTTTCTAAATCCAGTTCCAGAGCGATCCAATTCGAAGTGATGGCAGAAAAATTCGCACGTATGAAAAGAGCCAGTGTAACTAATCGACCCCAAATGCCAGCTTTCTTGTAGTCAAAACTTTATAGTCTCTTATCGATAAACTTTCTTATCGATTAATCGTCTAATTGCGTGAGTCATCACATAATTTATCAACAATTGATAGAAGAAATCTTATGTGCCACATTTCATGTCGCTAATAAACAGTATGACAAAGACAAAAATAGAAAAAGGCGCTCGTAATTAATAAATTGACGATGCGTCTATTTCGCAGGAATGTCTTATTTAATTTTTCTGATACTGCGGTGTCAAAGATGCGATTTACCGTTTTAGTTGCATTTCATTTTGTATTTCACTTTACAGTTGAAAAGGAGGTCATTGAATCATCCCGATTACGTTTACATGTTTACAGCATCGTATCCGATACTGGTTCGAACTGTGTTTTTTCTTCTTTGTTTTAATCAGCTTTAAACGCATCGGTGCTGGTTCGTTTTCTTGCTCGATCATGGCGAGCTTGTTCGTATCCGTGGCCTACTTGTCCGTCGCTATTCGCACATGCAACTGAAACCGAAAACGAAAGGCACGACGATTAGGCGCACGCGGAAATTTCGTGCCATTACGCGTGATTACGCTAATTCCGACAGTGGAACTCGGTATCGACGATTCGGCTTGTGCCGCTTAGATATTTTCTCATCTAATTGTTCGTTTTTCTTTTTTTTTTTTTTTGGTAAGTGAAACGAAGAAATTAGTGGGCAACTTTCGATGAAAAAACAAATAAAGGTATTCAGGTCGTGGAATTTTTCACGCGTTCGCACGTGTCTTGTTGCTTCATATTTACGAATGTTTGCTCGCAAACATGATTCACCTAGTGACATAATTCCATTGCTGGTTGCAGGAACAGGATGGATCAAATTGTTATCCAGAGATAAATAATACGATCGACGATCGAGTTTGATACTTTCATCGGAACAAAGCTGCCGGCGACGATGATCGTTCGCGTTCGCATTCCAGCGATTCCCGAGAGAAAAGTAATTGTACACTCTCATAAGTCTAGATATCCTTCGTACGAAATGCAGGCCAGCAGAGGTAGACGATAAGCGAACCGTAAACGCCGGCTGACATGATGAACCTTCTTTCTCCTTCATTCCTGATGGATGTCCGCGATTTCCAGCGATCGCTCGAATTTCCGTAAACAATAAAATTACCCGCAAATTATGCAAAGCAGCAGATTATACCGACCAGAAGTCTAGAAATTTTATTATCCACCGGACATTTTTCTAGTGGAGCCGTTCGTTGATTCGAAATCTCTGTTCGTTCCGTGAAATTTAACACAGTTGGTTTGACATCAATTTTTACGTGCAATTGTTTCGTTCGGCGAAAGAGAAAAAGAAGATAAAAAGTACGTGTTACGTGCGTTACCGTGTACGGTGGAGAGAAAAGTCTGTCTGTGGTTTCGATTTGGTGTAAATACACGTTATAATACAAAACTTGCTGCAAAATTGACCTTGATCTTGAATTTCAAGCTCAAAAAATTTTTTCTTTTTTACATTGTATCCTATTCATCATCAAGGTAAAACTTTTCCAAGGAACCATAAGTCGCAACCTAATAGTTCTTTTGAAAAATGGCAAAGAACTATTAATTTCTTAATCGTTTAACACTGCGGACGCGTGCGTGCTAACAGCGACTTTATGATTTTGGACGTCTATTTTACGCAATTTTCGTACTAGGTTTCACTAACTTTTGATTTTGGTTTAAAATTGATTTGATTAGCATCAGTGTGAGTCTAAATAATAAAGTGACAGAACCGACTGTTAACATCATTCGAAATATAAACACTACGCAATATAAGCATCCACGCGTCCGGAACCATAAAGTCGCTGTTAGCACGCACGCATCCGCCGTGTTAAACGATTAAGAAAACTTTTTTCGACCTTGAAATTCAAAGTCAAGGTCAACTTTGCTTCACACGTATTTCCATCAAATCGAAGGTGTAGAATTCACCTGTAATAACCACGGACAAACTTTCCTTTCCACCCTGTGTATACATAATTTATCACGTGATATACGTGATGTGTAATGTTGCTAGATACAAGATACTAAATGCCACGTCAATTTCTGAAAACACGGAGAAGATAGCAATCCTGTTTCCTAGGTGCTGTCCACATATGAATTGCACATGTTGAAATAAAACGATTATTACGCGGGTGAAATTACTGTTACGCGTTGAAGAAATAGTTCACTCTCACTGTCGATACTTTCTCCATATTATATGAACTGATGATTGATCAATTTGATTAATTTGTATAATTCACAAATCAATCATTACTTAATATATGGCTCATACGTAACGCATTTTATGTATTTTAAATTTTGCGGTCATTTATTTAAACTCCAGGCTATGAAAAATATTAATATATTCGATACTCACGCTAAATGACGGATAATCTGTAACTTTATTTCGTGATGTCAATTTTACTTTTGGATTGTTTTATCCTCTTGTGCTTCAGAGCACAGTAAATTGCTGATAATTGTTATTACTTTTTTATCTTTTATATTATTTACACTATTGCTTAGTTTTTTTTTATTTGTATTCTTTATTTATTTACATTTCTATCTGTTTGTTTAGTTATTTTCTTCTCTTGTATATCCGTTATTCATTCTTAATTTAAAACAGATAACGATCGTACGATTGTAAACGAAATGTGTCATATTACTGGTCGTAAAGGTGAAATAGAACGCATTTATCAAGTTGAAACTTTCGACTGTAATTGACGTTCCTTGAATTGAACTATAAATTTTTCTTTCCTTTTAGCTGCACCTTTTCACCGCATTTTATCTCAGGCATTGATATGAGATCAAAAAATAACAATCTTTTTATGGTTATACTTTTTGGTGGTCACACTGGTTGACATGACTGCTCCGAATTGGATCGAACAGTTACAGCGACCCATCTTCTTGTCGATTTAACTCTAGAAACAAAATGGTCAAACACGACTAACAAAATGATCGAAATGATCCAATTTCGTAGTACAATGTACTTTTAGAAATTTAAATAATTTTTCATAAAATGTACAAATAAAAGTTTGCGTACTCCATTGGAATTTAAATAATAAAGTTTTTCCATTCTTTTTGCTTTGTGTCTCTGATGGAAATTTTATGGGTTAACCATTGACAGTTCTATGTTTCAACATTAATAATCACATGTTTTTTTGGTCGTGTGTGTTTAGATGAGGAATGGCGTAAAACGAGATTATTATCGATTTTGTCGTTGTTGAAACAACTGGGTCAACAAATTACCGGGTTAAGCAGGTTGCGTCGCGACTGTTGCGTCGCGACTGTTACGTGTCTAAAGATTTTGCCTTTCAGTCATAGTTATCTGATCTTCAGCTGGTGATTTGCACAATCGAAGCTTCGTTATTTCGTTATAAGCAATGATGAATCAAATGTGTCTGACTTATTAACGAGTTCTTCTTAAACTGATTTTAAATAATGTCTTTCAATTTCTTAATTTTTACGAACACCGACATTAGCATCAGCGAACCGTAAAGGAACTTTTAGCAGAGAAGTCATTGACTAATTAGAATGACCGTTAAATAATTTTAAGGTTACCCAAATGTTAAATTTACAATTTAACATCGCCTCGACAGCAATAAAAGTTTGTCAAAGTTGCGTGATTTTATTCTATGTATATATATATCGGGCTCTTTGTTTCCTCAACCAAATGGTGTGACTTTGTGTGCTATTAACATAAAACTGATTGATAATACAGCCGGGAGTCTTGTCCAAGATAGAAACTGGGTGATCATGAAAATAGAAAAGCAAACTCCCAGTGTTTCGAGAATAAATAAAAGTTAAAATTATACTGGTATTTCTTTTGACAGGATAAGGCACGCCGCCGTTCTCAAATAAGATTAAAGAGCAACTTGTTCTGCAACATGTTCCACAAACCGAGATTACGAGAAAATATTTTAGAAATTTTTCTATGACCCTCAAATTTTTTTCTTTCTGACAAAATTAATCGGTATACGTATCGAGGTAAATTATTAAGAAAATATTGCGTCAATTGGAGATTAGGTTACAAGGAATTTCATATATATATATTACTACAAAAATTATGATTAACTTTCAAGTGGTATCGTGGGCTCGCAGATCGCTACTAGGTAATTTTCATTTTATTACAAAAATTTAAGATATTTAATTTTATTCAATTATATAACTTGTATTTTTTTAAATTCGAATACGATGTAACTTGTGTTATTAAATTATTGCGTTCATCGAAAGAAAATCTGATTCGAAAACTTATACCATTCGTAATCCTCGAAGAATTGAATGTATGGTTGAAATGATAAGGTACGCGTTTTGCAACATTTCAATAATGATTCCTTCCTCCATGTTTTCCTCAAATTTGTGGAAATAAATTAAATCAGATGAGGAATATTCCCAAGGATTGACGTTCTATGTTAAATTACGATGTTTTAGATAAAGTCATTCAGCCATTAATCAGACACGAGGCATTAATTGTAGGTTAAAGATCTGGTCGCACAGCAAATTAAATTGTACCGAGGAGATCAGGTCGAAATATGTACGTACGTAGTTTCAAGAAGTAGCGCGCATGTAATTTGTATGCCCCTTAGTACAAAATAAAAGGGAAGAACGTAGTTATACAGTATATAGTGTATATTTCATCATAGTGCCAAGACTGAAGTTTCGAGCAGCTTTTAAGCTGACTGGTCCCCTTTTGTGTGTATTGGATCTGGTGGTTCTCGTTCAATTCAACCGAGCTTTCAAGGATACGAACCGACCGGTCATTAAGGAAACTATGTCACTTATTACGACTGATTAAATAACCAGAAATAAAGATTTAAAAATAAAGAGAAAGCAGACAAAACTTTTCTCTGCTTTGCATTAAATATCATCAAACATCGTAGTGACCACTGCAATACAATGATCTTTTATCCTTTTTTTCTTAGAAATCATCGAATGTATTCTAGGGATTATGATTCTTCATTATTTATTTTCATCTAAATTTTTTTCATTTATTTCATTTAGATTTGTGTTTAAAAGACACGTTTCTTAAAAGTTTGTGCATCTCAAAGTTCTTCAATTTCAAAAGATCTCGAAGTTTTCAAGTAAGACAAAACGGAGTGTACAAAAAGTGAATGTACATTTCTTGTACATTATTTGCGATTCATAGTTCCTCTGAAAAATTTGGTCCTCGTGATTGCAAGAATAAAAAAATTTGACCTTAAAATTTAAGGTCAAGACACCAAGTCTCCACTGATTCAGAGGTGAATCACGTTATAGACATTATTTATCTTTATGTATTTGTATATGTAGTTTTCTAATATGTGTGCGTTTAGTTGAATTATTGTTTCAAAAACAAAGGATGCAAACCGGTCCTAAAAAGAGGCAGGCTGTTGAGTATATTCTTACTTGGAGCATGACAGATATATTGAAGTGAAGCGATAAGCTAGTTACATTAAAGAACATAGAACGTGATTAGAGTCACCAGTAGTATACTACAGTCACCATGATATATATCAATTAGATGGTATATACCAATTGGTATAGTATACAACTCGAGATAATGTGATATATATACCAACTTAACTGAGATTTAAATTCTTATTTTTTTGATCTTTAAAATTAGGAAAATATTTGCCCAATATTTATATATATACGCTTAACATCTTTTGCGTATGTTATGTATAATGTATAAAATATTTAAGTATAATATGTAAAATAGTATAATATATAAAATATTAATCATATAAAATATTTATGTATAATATATAAAATATTTAACGAGAGACAACTCTCAGAATTATATTGGCAAAATTTTATTGCAAATATGGCATATTTGGCGCCATTGAATATTAATTAAATATCTTGCAATTTCTATTTATATCTCTAGATTTGTTTCAAATTTGACAAACAACGCTCATTACAGCGTTAATGAAATTTTAAAATGTTTCACAACGTGGATAATATATTTATAAAAAGCTCTCATCAATATTCAAAACTTTTTTGAGAAATTGTAACTAGGACTTCAATGATGAATTACTGAAAAACTTGCTGAGATTGCTTAACATTTTAATTCATGTTTCGTTTAAGCAAGCATTCGCATTCTAATTCTCCTTCTTCGCTTTACTCACTGAGGAAGAAATCTCTTTTTCAATTTTCATCGAAAATACAAAGCGTCGTTGACAGTCGCGTAAATTTAAAATTAAGGAAAATTAGTTTATCACAGGAATGGTAAATACTAATAACAATTCAACTTGCCCTGTAATTTTATTTGATACGACTAAAAAATGATACTTGATTGTCCGTCATCTTATCTTTAGTTTGTTATTGAAATTATGTTATAATTACTATTATTTCACTTTAGTTTCCTACAATTTGCCAATAATGTGTCCCTTTTCCAAATTCTTCGCACTCTTGAAATTAAATTACAAGGCAGCGACGAGTGATCTTACGTGATCAGTCTTTTCAAACGTTGCGGGGAATCGAGATCCAGTCTCTATGCAAGATTATCTAAGCCATGGACCGGTACCCCCACCGACCTAAATGCACCACATATAAATGGTCAAGACACATTCGAACCACCGTCAGAGAGACCGTGGACTTAATCTCGCCTTGCTATTTGCATAAACGAGGCGTGGTTGTTCACATGGCACCGTTCGTCTCCTCTTTTCGTTTCATTTGAAGTTGAACGTCACGGGAATGAAAGAATCTCGCGCAAACTCGAAATAGAGAAAGACCTAAATTGTGTCAGTGTTCCCGATCTTTATTCATCCTTGTTCGTTGGGATCATGAAGTGTCTGCAGGGTAGTTGGAAGTTGAATCGGTTCGAGAAAATTGGTTTCGGTTTGTTGGTGATACTTTTCTCGAGGGACACGTTTGCGCTGACCTTGGACAACTCGACAAGTACGTTCGTCGAGAGATGTCGAGTGGACTGCAGCCTGCGCAAGGATTTCATCACTTGCGGCAAGTACAGGGTTGTCAGATGGCTTCGTGACGTTGTAAATGAAAAGGTACGACAGCGATCTTCATTTTGTTTAATTTCTCATCAAATACAATAAGGCAAATATAAGTACGAATGTGCGATTTCGAGAAATTTCACGCTCCAGTTCCAAACATAGAGGTCCGCGCTGTTAGACCCGCATTGTACTCGGCTATTTAGAAATAAGTTGTCCAGACGAAACAATCTTTTCCACAAGGTGCTTTGTCGCGACGAGCAAAGACACTTTTCGAGGGGGAAATTAGTGGAAGCAGCGTGTGACTGATCGAAACCCGTAACGATCTCGCTGCGAACTATCATTATCATCCACGTTCGTGCAGCGGCGAGAGTATCGACGCGTATTCTGTATACCCACGTTACTTTCCTCAGCTTTTACTTTTTAATTAACGCTGTTCGACAATCGAACCGTGCTGTCGTGGTCTACATGTGCGATTAATTTACAACACACACACACACACTTTCGCGTTTATTTATTATTAATACAAAACACCGTCAAATCAACAGGTTGTCACGACAATGAAACTGTAATTATTTAATTTACTTTCGTTAGGAATTCAACTTTGGCTCCCTTCGGATTGTGAGAATTCCATCCATGCCTGGATCGTCGATAATCCCGAAGTTGCCACAGTCTCGCGCGTTCAAGGCCGACGTGATCGAGACGTTGAATTTCGCCAGGGACGCGGTGGACGATCTGCTAACGAAACGAGCTTTGGTTTACACGGTCGACAACTCGATTTCCGCCAGGAGTTTTGGCAGCGCGCCTATGATCCTGGACGAGGACGAATTCGCTCAACTGCAGAGCAGAAAAGAAGGCAATTACACCCTGGCGATTTGACTTAAGTTTTCTGAAAAATTGAGCCTATCGAATTTTCAATCGCTAAAATCATCGAGACAGTTCTCACGGAAAGTTTGCAAATTTGCAATCACACATTTTTAGAGATTCGAATAATTTTTGAATATAGGGAGTATTAAGAGCGCCCATAAGTAATGTTGTTCTTTTCAATTAAACATCGCGTCGCTAGATATTTATTAACATCTCGCGACAATAATTAAAAAAAAAAAAAAATAAAATCTTGTACAGTATAAAAAAACGGATACACACATTGTATAATACAATATAAATATAATATAAAATAATATATATATATATAATATTTGTAATATTTTATACTATATTTATATTAAATATTACAAATTAGTTAGTAAACAAGTCAAATTCTAAGATGATATTTTCCCTCGTAATTTACAATAAATTTTTCAATCGTTCCCATTCTGATCCTGATAAATCTGCTGAAGCTGAAGCTGTTGCTTCTACCCATCTTCCTGAGCGTCCATTTCATCAAGAAGCTATTGGTGCTTGCTTCGATAATCATCCCGTCGCTTCTGACACGTTTGAAAATTTGCAAGGTCCCGCAAGCTCACCATCAGCAGCCCTACCCTTACCACGTGTGGGGCACGGCTGTCGAAGCACCCGTTGATTATCCAACTGGTAAATAAATTAGAACAACGATCGCCTTCTCTCTGTGTCACGGTTCGTTATTTCGGAACGATAAAAATTACGGGGATTAAATTTGAGGAGTCGCGGGAGCGTGACGATCGCGAAATATTCAGTCTACAAGCCGAGTCGATGTGCTCGATGATGTAATATTTCTCTCGTTGTCAATCAACTACAGTTACATAACACTCGATGATTCTCGAAATTGAATGGAATTGTCGACTACAAAGCAGCTTTTAAAAACTCCTCGATGACAGTGATTCCAGTAATTGCGCGTGTTTCTACGAGTATGGAAGGCTTGAGCGTTACTCGAGCGTGACAGGCAATAACGATTGACATTCGCGTTTTTGTCAGTTTAAGTATGATACTTTGCCGAGAGATATTATTCATCGAGAAAAGTTATTCGAAAGAATTGCCGAAATCATTTAAAATTATTTCAAGTTTTAGATAAATTTTTAATTTTCCCTCAGCGTACGACGAGTCTTGGAGTCACAGAAGCGACTACGTGAACCCAGTTTACATCGGATACCAGGGCTACCGCAATCCTTACGGATGAAACGAGGAAGCAACGAGGATTCATCGATCAACTTACCACTTGCCGTTGCATCAAACCCCGAAAACGACGATCATATCCCTTCCGCTTTCTTCCTCTTAGCAACTTTCCACTGCGTTCTCCACGTGTCTACGATCTCCTTCTCGCGACTCACTAATCCCCTTTCTTCGTTCCTAAACGTCCTAATCAAGCGACAAACAATTGCGAACAGGTTCTATTCAGTTTCGTGATTATCGTGCGCGTTCGTCGTCGCATACGAGATAACTTTCACACGACACGCTCGTTACCGTTATGATATTGGTAATGAGCACCGCGTCCTATCAGAAATCGATGTCACGAACAAGCGTTTCAACGATCTTTTCTACCACGCGAGCCTCGAACGTCGTTCGTGGATACCTTGGGTACCGTAAATCCGATGGAATTCCCGAACGACACAACGCCTCGCGTGATGTCAACGCCGGCCACTTCCGGCACGAGGATCGAAGTACAGGGTTGAACCATGTGGTCTGCTCGAGAATGTCGAGACACGTATGTATTAAGTAGCGCTGAACGATCGTCGGTGACTACGTAGAATGTAAAACAATTTTTTGGTAGAATAAAGTTACAAAGAGGAGCGAGAATGGCGTTTAAATTATCGGCTAAGATGTTTTAAACGAGATCTGTTTTGAAGCATTGTGTATTCGGATGCGAGAGGCTTCATTCATGGAATAGACGAGTGTTGTTCATTACTGTAATTACGAGCATACGTCCTAGTGTGACAATGACTTTTGACTCTGGAACAGTAAGTGTTTCACCAGAAGTTCACAGGTGCAGTCTATTTTCGCTCAGTGTTCCTACCAACACGAATAATACGATATGTTTAACGTCAGATTCAAAGTCATTCGTAAATCTACAAAGATGCGTGCCAATTTTAATTATTGCTTAGAGTGTTGATCAGTGGTTTAAGTGTTAAATAGAGATAATAAATAAGTATCTCCGATCGCTTCCGTCAATCCTTAGAAATTTTAAAATTTTAAACTTTGGTTCCACGTCAATTTTAAATTCTATTCTAAATGAGATCGACCCGTTTCCTCTCCTTCTTCAAGTTACTCGTCTTCTATCTCGAAATAAAATTCGTCGAGGTTCAATAACCCCTCACGCGATCATCTAAATCTTTCCACTTGTTCCCCACTTTGAAATACAATCAATTGACGTTTTTACAAACATTTTGTCAGTTTCTCCAAAATTTCCCGAAATTGTTAAGTTGCCAAGTTTTCCTTGCATCACATAACAAGATACATATCAGATAATTACATAAATCTTCAAACAATGATATTACGATATGCAATACATAATTAGAAGAGGCTGCAATGGTCTCAACAGTCGAGAATTAAAATAAAGTCAACTTGTAGTTTCACAAAGTTCCAAATCTTCTAAAATGGAGCCGAGCGGTTTAAAGTTACCAAGTTTCCCCCAACTGGACTTTCAATTTTCGTTCAGTAACCGGAGTTTGTGTTTAATCGGCAAATTTCTCCCCGCATCGCGTAAGGAGACACATGTAATTAAATAATTATACAAATCTTCAAACATCAACACGTGATATTACACGTGATACATAATTAGAATACATAACGTACACAATGCATAATTAAAAGAGGGCGCAACGAAGGATTAAAATAAAATCAACTTGTAGTTTCACAAAGTTCCAAATCTTCTAAAATGGAGCCGAGCGGTTTAACGTTACCAAGTTTCCCTCAACTGGACTTTCAATTTTAGTTCATTAACCGGAGTTTGTGTTTAAAACGTGCTGTAAATTTGTCACGTTGTAAATTTCTCCCTGCATCGCGTAAGGAGATACATGTAATTAAATAATTATACAAATCTTCAAACATCAACACGTGATATTACACGTGATACATAATTAGAATACATAACGTACACAATGCATAATTAAAAGAGGGCGCAACGAAGGATTGGAATAAAATCAACCTGTAGTTTCATCAAGTTCCACACACGAAGTACCAACATTCTCCGAATCTTCCGGTCTGAGATGGGCGAGCCGCCTCGATCGGTGAGCGCAGGTGATGGTCAAGGTCGAACCATTGGAAACTCGAGGGAGAGGCGGCCGAAGGAGAGGCGCCCCGCGCACGAATGACCTACTGACAGATTTGGACGGCCGGGCGTGTGACGCGCGCTTCCGCACGCGCGCGTTGACCCATGCACACACGCGCGATCGACGAGACCGTTATAGGGCCACGTATACGCGAGTTCGAGGCGGATGTGGCGCGGTCGTCCTCGCGCTCGATAGTTCCGCGGAGGCGAGTGGATCGCGCCCCGATCGTTCCACGCGATACCAGTTTACCATCCGCCGCGTTTAATAACAATGATCCGGCCGATAGGTTGATGCGTTCGGGGCAGCGCGCCGACACGCCAGCCTGCACTCGCCATAACTCGACCGTTACGTTAGAACCGTCGAGTATTAACATAACGGCACGCCACGTACGTCGATGCGTACTCCCGATGCTCGGTATATCGACGGATCGGTCTCGACGGTGCCGATCGATACGCGAATCGACGATTGACGTCGTCGATTGTCGTTCGTCCCCGATGCAGATTACGGCGAGTGGGAGAAAGGGGACCGGCGTTCGACTGCGTCGCCAGCGAGGATGCAAGAATTGCAAATTGAAACGAGCAACGATGGAATTTGGAATGATTACCAGTTGGAGCGAACAGAAGCCGAAGCAATCGCAGATCGGAGCGAGTTAAAGAGAAGCGAGTTACGGGCTGGGTTCAGACGTCCACAAGTCTCTGCTTCTTGAGGGAAATATTCAATTTTTGGTGAACTTCTAACAGGGAGGGCAATTCGAAAATTCGACCAATCGCGAAGTTTTGTACCACGTGGAAAAATATAGACGTTTCTTGTGCAATGTGTCATGTCTACCGAGTAAACGTGATCTTTCAATTTTAATCTCGGATGAAAATTTCAATGATATTTCGAGTAGTACGAACGGTTTCTCAGAAGAATTTGATGAAATGTATAGTATCGTAACACTTCGGGTCTTTCGCCTCGTTTTTAAGAAAACGTTTATGGAAAATTTATGCGCGTATGTAAAGCTGTACAACCGATAGACAGAGGAGGAGCAGCGAAGCACTTTCTAAAACGAGTCAACTTTTTTCCTTTCTGTCTTTCCCATTTTTTGAACCTCTTTTTTCTCGAGACTAGATAGATCGATTTATTGCTCCTGATCTGCAAAGAAGAGGCGCGTTTCTTGCAACGTAGAATTAGGTTGCAACACATCTCGCGGCAATGGCGCGATTTTCCTTCGAGCTAATTCGAGAACTGCAGTTTGTTCCAAAAAATCGTTCAATCGTTCATCAGCAGTTGCCAAAGGTACAAAAAAGTTTGTTAATTCAGTGATTCGCGAGGTTAATAACTCACCTAAATTGCCAATTCCGAGGAAGAGATGAAAATTATGTCATCCTGAACGAATAATCCTCCGATTATTACAAATAAGAGAAATCACTTTGCGCAGTGGAAAAATTTAGTTAATTCGGTTTGCTGTTTCATTTCACTCGCAGACGAGCAAACTCTCTCTCTCTTTCACGTCGTCGATCCTTTTTCTCTCTCTCCAAGCGACCAACTCGAGATCAGAAGTCATCACGATCGTCGGGTAACAAACGTAGGCGTGAAATTCTTGAAAACAAAAAAGGGAACAGTGTGTTTCATCGTGACCCGTATTCTCGAACCGACACGTTTTTACCGGTTGGGCGTAGCTGCGTGTCATCGAAAGACCTCGCAGTAATAATCGGAATGGCCACGAATTGCATTGGCTCGAAACCTCGAGATTATGAATTTCTGAATTACATTGCTAGACGAAAAAAGTCAGTGATTCTTCCATGTTTCGTCCGTTTCTCAAATGTCAAACGCCAACGCTCCAACGTCGATCTAATCCAAATCCCTAAACACATTTTGCTTTCTCCAAATACGATCGGCTCGATGCCAACGATTTCGTGAAATTAAGATTCCATCCAGGCGCGCGATCAAATTTTCCTCGACAGCGAGTGAAACGATCGACGATTTCGAGGAATCGAAACCGAAGGAGTAGCCGAACGGTTCGGGAATTCGGGACGCGGCCGCAGTGAAATCGCTCGTAAAAGTGTGCTCGGTGTCCAGCCTGCGTTTGGACTCGCACACGAGACACCCTTTTCTCCTAATTAACGTCATTAACGTTCGCGATTTTTTTCTTTCGCGCGTCTCGAACGTACTCGCGACGAACGAGTACCACTTTTGAACGCGCGAGTGGGAAATCCAGCTTCCGGATGGAAGATGGGCGTACGGACGGTTGTTAATCTGCGTTTTATTCGCGCGATTTTTTCGATGGCCAAGCGAAATAAAATCAAAACCGGATTAGCGACCTACTTGAATCTCAAACTCTGCCTGCGCTAATATTTATGTCGATGGTGCAACGACACTGTCGATGGGGTCGCACGCGTCGAATACCGGTGATTTTCCACGACGAGCTTCGTCGTACGTTTCTCGATTCCGATTGGATTTCTCCTTGCGTACGACGACTTGCGATTGTCGACGAGTGTCGACGCACCACTTTGAACTTTTCCGAGTTTCCCGTCGACGATCCGTGCATCTACTTTTAATCGATCGTTACAGTTTCGCGAGAAAATGCGAGAATTCCAATAGCTTTCATGTACAGAGTTTCGACTGACGCGTACAGTTTCGCAATTGCGAAAGTTACGATCGATCGTGAGAAAATTATTCGAGGAACGTACTAATTAATTAATTAACCGACACGAATGTAATGATAAAAGCTCAATATTCTCGTCTTCGTTCTTGCACCGAATTCGATAGAATTTCATTTGCAGCAAGTCTACACTCACGGTGTATTGTAAAAAGAAGAATGAGCATGAATCATTTCACGATGCTCAATTAGTTAAATTCACGAGTCAGCGTTTCTCCGTTTATTAAAGTTTGTAACAGTACTGCTATTTAAAACAGAATATTTGATTCTTACGAAAAGAAAACAGACATCGATGCTCACCTACGACCTGTCATAGAAGCACGAATTTGCACGAACGTCCACAGCACAGTGGCGTCCTCGAGACTGGAACTAAAAATCGGAATAAAAATACCTTTCGGCAAAAAAAAAAATTTGGGAGCGTCGTCAGCCGAAATTCCGGCCGGTGAAATCGGTCCCGGCGCTGGTTAGACCCGCGTTAAAATTTGATCGGATTTGAATCGGCGGAGGACGGCGAGCGTCTACCAGCGCGAAGGAGAGAGACGAGGCTACCGTGGCGGGAGCGTAACCGACGAATGAACGAGCGCGGAGGACATGAAGGTAGAAAGGAACGGACAGACGGACAGACGGATGGCCGGGTAACCCAGATCGGATCAGCCGAGCCGATCCTGCGGAGACTCGGCAGTCGCATCGAGTCGACGGCCGCGCACGATCTCGACGTCTTCTTCTTCCTCGTCGTTCCATTCGCCAGTGTCGCTGCGGTGCAACGATTCCAAACGACACCGCGTTCGCGAACAGTTCCTCGCCGAGCATCATCCACCAAGCGGGCCGACATCCAATCCGATCGAGTTCTTTCATGTCATTTACGGGTGGTGACAGTGAAAGGGAAAGACAGTATCTCGTGTATCTGGTGTCGCGTCGACCAAGAGATCGTTCTGTGACCCGAGGAGACGAACGATCGCGAGCCAGCGATCATTAATCAAGCTTCCTGACTTTCAAGAAAAACTTGTTCACGGTAATTGGTATTTATCCGACTGACACGTAGATGGCGGCCTATCCCGGTTCAAAGATCCGTTGTACGAGAGATCGCGTTGCTTTTATTATTTCATCGTACATCGAGCGAGCGTCGCGCACCGAGATGCAGTTATCTTTTGGCAATAAGAGAAGCTAGTCAAGAGAGAGAGTGTGTGCGAGAGAGAGAGGGATAGTTGGACGAGACGCGTTGCAAGTCGGGGGGAAGATGGGTGGATCGAGAGGCAGCGCGATCCTGTTGATCTTGGCGGTCGCGTGGTTCCGGCTGGCGCTTTCCGGGGTCAAGGACCACGTGGTGGCATCGAACGTGACCGATCATCGCGGGCCGGCGCTGGCGGATTCCGTCGAGAACGAGGTCTCGTTCACCAGCGACGAGTTTGACCAGCATCCGCACACGATCTCCGGCAAACCGACGAAACTCGACACGAACGTCAACCAGATGATTCAGACGGACGACAAGTCGCAGTATCAGATCGAGGCGACGCGAACGGAGAACGCGACCGCGTCTCCGTTGAAGTCGACCGAGTGTCAGAACGGCGAGACGACGTCGACGACGACGACGACGACGACGACGACGAAGGATCTGTCCGACCTGCTCGACAGATTGTCCAGGATCGACGCGTACAACGTGACCGACTCGGTGCAGATCGTAAGAAACCAGGACGCGGTCGCCAGGAAAGACGAAAAAGGTAACGACCGGCCGGACGCGACGCTACTCGATAAAGTTCGCCGGTACGCAAGGGAACACGTGATAAAGATACGTCTGAGCCAGGACTTAATACCCGATAGAAAAGCTAGAACCTTCTTCAACGGTGAGTCCAACGGTAACGTGTTCGTGTCACGCTTTCCTAATCTCCGTTTGCACCAGCAGAGCGGGATGTTCGGCGCATCATGGTTTCGCAGCATCATGGTTTCACGTTGGCATGGACTGTTGTTTGCCTCGGGTCGATTCCGATTGCTTTTATCTATATCGCTGTGTCTGCCGCTCGCCGAGAGTCGTGGAGAACACGTCATTCAGCTGGTAGAACTGGGTCTTGATTGTGGCTACACGCGGTGGGATACGCGCGAGACGAAAGGCGAGCCTATCTCGCAAATATTCGTTTGTCATCCGCGAAGGAAATTCGTTTGCAAATGGATCTGACGGCTAGCTCCGTCTAGAAAGTAGGCATGTTTGCTCAGTTTTTCGAGCCGACTTTCCTAAAACGAGACTCGCGAGAGGCAACGACGAAGGTGAAAAGTAAACGTTCGACTTGTCGGAAGCTAGAAACCTGCTTTCCGTCCCCTCACTTTTGCGCCTGGATCCTCGAATTCTCGAGTCAGGTTTTGGTCAAAGTCGGAAGGCAAGTTTTCGTCCGGACAGAGCGCTGCAATAAAGACCCAAATACTTTTGCTTTTGGATGAGATTTAAACCTTGGAGGATAGATTGCACGTACACGCAACCCTCGTTCGCGCGAAAAGGCTGAAGAATCACGCAACGAACGAACGAAACTGTCATCGCGCGTCGATCATACGCTTCTCACTGATTGGCTTCTCACTAAAAATGTACTACTAAAAATAGAAAAAAAAAGCAACGGTTAGCTGGGTCACCGCTGATTGGCAAAATAGAAAAATTCGGCTGCATTCACGACGCAATCGCAAGCGTTGCGCCACTGTGTTAATTTAAAATTGTCTTGGCTGTTCAACCAGAATTCATTTTACATGTATGTTGAGTGACATTTCAGAGAAAAATCCTCGTGTCCGACCACCGTGACCAAATGAAAACTGAAAAGGCGGGCGAGAAAAATGTAGAGAGAGAGAGAGAGAGAAAAAGAGAGAGAGAGAGAGAGATGTGCTGCAGCATGGCTTACAGGACTAACCGCAGTGCTTTAATTTGCTGGTA
>KQ435706.1:979080-1001814 GCA_001276565.1 Melipona quadrifasciata
AAGGTTGCTCGTTTCTTCGGGTTAAGCCAGGTGAACGGAGCCACCTGCACAAAGTTGCAGGGCCACGCGAACTTGACTCGAACTTGGCACGCTTCGTCACACGCGCCTCCTTCCTGGCGTAATTGTTTCGTGTTCACACGGTGCCGCGATATTTACTTTCTTTGCGAGCGTGTGTAATCCTGGCCCGTTGTTTTCTAACCCGTTTTTCATCTGAATTCGAGCTCACGAGGTCCATGAATTCGAGAATACGAGGTTTGCACTGCAATTCAATCGACGTACTTTGACTAGAAGCCAGAACTGATCAAGAAGAAAAGTCAGAAAAACGGACTGAGAGAAGCAAAATAAAATGATCGTGTATTATGCGAGTAAAGAGTCCGTGAAATTACATTGATAGATCGTATTTTCCCCGCGAGTTCCGACTTCGACAATTGTTTACGCACGTCGAGCACACGTTCTACGCTCTCTAGCCGAAAAGCCAGTAGCTGAGAAGATAAGCGATAAGGATCTTGAATCACTTTATAAGCGTCATTTACATCCAGACAATGATAATGTTATTCCGGCCTCTTTGAATGTATTATTTCTGACTCATGAGTGTACGTTTATGCTCAAATTCAACACACTCGAGTATACTATAGAGCAATTTTGAGCATTCAAGCAAGTCGACATTGCACCTCGTCTCTTCAAATCTTCAAATCATATTCATTTTTATGAATTGGAGTAATAACGTACAATATTAAAATGCTCATTTTAACCTCAAGAAATGTTTCAACATTTCAATTCTTTTCAAGTTATAGCAACTTTGCAATTTATTGGCAAACATTTAATAATTTTCTTCGCGTGAATATTTGCAGAAGTTATTTCGTGGCATTTCCTCAGACTAGTCCTCCGATTTGAAGTAAAATCTTCGTCGAAAACCGAGCGATTGCAAAAATTACCAAACAATTAAATAAATCTGTGGAAGTGTTTCTTTCGAAAATGTTTCTCTTTGAAATATCAGACGCGTTTACACCGATATAATAAACACGTTTCTGTTTTTCTATAACCCAGAAAACCTGATGAAAATAATGAATGTGCAAAGAATTATCGCTGAACTGTAACTGTAGATTTATACCAAAGACACCATACAATTGCAAAATTATACCAAACTAATAGACTTTGCAGTACCAAGGACGTGCGCGCGCGTATTATTTGATACACGTTCCAGATGCCGCGCTCTATCATCAACTCGACATTCCAAACCTCGCCGACGGGTCTCGAACGTCGCTGTCAACAACCACGGAACAAAAGCACCGATGGTTACGAGCAAAAGAATGCGATCGAAGCGTTGTCGATAGCGTGGTTGCGGCAGTTGTTGCGTCCAGGCAAGCGGCCACTCGTGCGTGCTCCACATCCGTGACACGGTTCTCGCGGTGGGTCGTGGCTGCGGTCCCCGACGCGTCCCAGGAATCCGCGCGTTTGTGTACGTAAAACGGCGACAAACGGCCGGACGCCGGTCGATCTCCGTCGATCCGGTGTATCCGCAGATGTCCGACAAAGGGGGAACCAGTTTGCGGATAAGCAGAGCCCTCGCGCCTTGGCATCTCCTCGGGTCGGTGCTCTTTTCGATCGAGAAGAGGAAGGAGGCAGTTCGCGCACCAAGGATCCCACCACCGGCTAACCGGCCGACCAGTCAGCCAGCCAGCTTGTACATATCAAAGGCAAAAGTGGGCACCACCCGCCCCCGTGTGCGCGCTGCCGGTTTCCGCGCCTCCCGTAGGAGGGTGGTGCTTGTGCTCGAGTGCGTTTTCGCGTACGCAACCTCTTCGGCCTCTGGTCTACGTATATAAAGTGGCCGGGGCGAGACGACGGGTTCAGAATACTCGCTACGCTCGATCCACGCATCGGGTGGTACCACTGCGCGCAAAATTTATCCAAGGGATAAACGCCTTTGACCAGCGACAAGCTCCGGCAGGGATCCAAGGGACAGGCAGGAGGCGCCGTCTCTTGCGGTAGCGTGCCCTCGACGTCCAGTTTCCGTTCTCCGGATTAATTTTCGGGAATTTCGGTGGGTACTCTTGTCTCTTTTATCCTCTTTCTTCTCTTTCTCTCTCTGCTTTTTTAACCGAGTTCCTTTTTCTTTATTTTTTTTTTTATTTTTATCGCTAACCGAGTAGCTAGATTTATTTGCTTGCGAACCCCTTATTCTGATGGTCACTCAACGGGAAAGTAAATTCTGCTAAACTCAAGTTTAAGAAGTAACTAAATTCCATCGTTGCAGAAAAGGCAAGATGAAGACTATTCTGTTGTTCCTGTCGATCTCGTGGCTGGCCACGTGCCTGGCGACCCCGTTGGAGAAGCTCGACAAGATCAGCGTCCTCGAGCAGCAGTCAGTGACGCTAACGGATCGGGCCAAGTACGAGGAGGAGCTGCTTCGCAAGCTCAACTCCAAGTGCTCGCAGAACGACATCAGCAGCTGCGTGATGTTGAAGTTGGTCACCTACATGAACAAGCTACTGAAGAAGGCGTCGATCGAGCTGACCGACGACATCGAGATCAGAAAAACCAGCCAAGCGTCCGAGGAGGTGATCACGTTCGAGGCTGGCAGAAGCAACGACGACGAGTCCGAGGTCCTCGACCTTGTCGCCAACAAGGTGTACGCGTTCATCAAGTCCAGAAGTATCAAATGGAGGATTCTGCCGGAGGATGACGTGGTTGTTTCTGCCTCGGAGGACGAGAACGGATCGTTGAACCTTGGCTTGTCTATCGAGAGGGCGGACAATGTTCCAGTCCAGGATGGTAAGACGTATTTTCGATGCTTGTTGACAATAGGTGCTCGAAATGTGAAATTTAAAAAGGATTACATTTTTTTTTTTTTTTTGTTGATATCTTTTTCTCGATTACGTCGAATCGTTTCGACGAATTGGATCCAAAAATTGCTTCATGGTATAAAGGAATTCCTCTTCTCTCTTTTTTGCGAGAATTTTGTGCAATTTCAAAATTTCTTCCCTTTCAGAACATACTTTTGTCTTCTGAAGGGAAACTCTCTTCTTCCTTTCAAGATTCCACGAACGAGATTCTCATCCTCGACACCACCTGTACCATCCGTCTTAACTTTTACTCTCCATTTTCCGACTACGTTCAAGCAGAATCCAAACGACCCAGTCGCGTCTCGTCAGACTTTACTGCCACGAGAAAGTCCCAAACGTTTTACCCTCCCTCGACGAGAGCGACATCGCAGGTGTCTCATCCGGCGTCTGATTTTCAGGTCGTGGCAAGAAGAACAACAACATGGGCCCGCTGATCGCTGCGGCGGTGCTGAAGATCGGCCTGATCGGCGGTTTGGCGTTCAAGGCGCTCGCGTTGCTCGTCGGCAAGGCGTTGCTTCTCTCCAAGATCGCTCTCCTGCTGGCCGGTATCATCGGCCTGAAGAAGCTGTTCTCGCAGCAGAAGCACGTGACGTACGAGGTGGTCGCCCATCCCCATCACAGTTCCAGCCACATTTCGGATCACGCGCACGGGGACAGCTACTCCAGCGGCTGGGCCAGAAGCTTCCACGGCCAAGTGCCGATCTCCGGGCAGGCAGACGCCCACGATCTGGCGTACTCGGCGCACGCGAAGTGAGTCGAGCTGTCGGACCCGTGGATTCGAATTCGTGGCACCTGACCATCTGTCTTCGCGTCTGCTACAACTCGTCAGGTCCACCGATTCTTGCCAGCACCCTCTTGCCGTTTTAGATTTAACGTCCGATCCCTCTCTATCTGACTCCTCCTCCCATTCTATCCCCCTTCCTGTCTATCCTTTGCGTTTTCCATTTCTCACCTGCTGTTTCTCATCCTCCTTTCTTTCGACCTTTGTTGTTTCACAGCGACGATCTTTGTTTCTCGACTGTAAGACGAGACAGACGTAGATGGACGACGCGTGACAAATTGAACTTCGAACGGAGAGACTGACTGATCGAACGGACTGCTACGGACGACGAGACGATGACACAGTTCGCGTGAGTTTGTCATTTCATTCGACTAGATGATAGGTTCGTTGGTGGTCGTGCAGTCGCATTTTTACGGGCTGTTACGCTAGTCGAATCACGATCGGAGATAATCGACGGACGAACGAGACGCTCCCATTGACACGAATAACTATCGACGTACGAAAATTGACTACTGCATGTCTGCATCTCTCTCTCTCTCTCTCTCTCTCTCTCTCTCTCTGGGACTGTACTCTATTTATCGAGACTAATTTATGATTAACTTATTCGCCTGTCCCACCGTCACGGTGCGCAGATTGTACAATAATGTTACTTTTATGTTGTTTTTTACTTGTATAAATAAATATTTATTGTTTTTTTTTATAAAACGTGCGTGTGTGTGCGTGTGTGTGTGTCCAATTAGTCCCGCATAAAAAGAACTAATCTCGGGTTATGACAGATCAAATCTCAGTCAAACTACCAACAGATTAGCATTACGATACAATCGAGAAGATTCTTTTACCCGTTTTGATTTCCGAAACTGCACACGTTTCTTTTCCAACAAAAATTTTGGCATTACACGCAGCATTCGGAATTTAAAAAGTCATTGGCGCCTGCTTCTTTCTGCTTCGTCAGTTCGAAACGCGCGAGTTTTCATTCTTTGGGCGGGCTTTGCATAATCTACAAATGGCGAGGCACGGTTCAATTATTTCATTTCCACGACCAGCGAAGAGAGGCTGGGTGTAAATGCGTTTTTAATTGGGCACTATTACCTCGAATTACGGTGCTAGTGGAAATTGCACGTGATATTTGCATTCGACGTTTATCATGGCTGTTGCGCACAGTAATCACGATTAGGTTCGAGTAAGAACGTGGAAGCAAAACTTGTCGTGCAGCTTCGCGAAACAGAATTCGCCATTTTCCTAATTGGCCCCAGCAACGAAAGGAGATACTCGATTGGATGCAATGCTCGGTGGATCTCGCACGATCGTGAAAAATTGGCGAGGCTAAATAGTTTCGTTGTCCTTTGGTCTATTTGTCCTCCGGGAATCCGAATCGATTTCTCACAGTTTTGTTAGTTGACAATCTATAGATAGACAGAGGACACTTAACAGCGTCGGAATTTCTGTTCAAGAATTTTTAGGACGCAAAGAAAACAGGATGGTTTTAAATTTTTATCTACGACGAAAACACGTTTGGAAAGTTCGATGGAGTATTCGATGGAGTGGTCGTCCGATGGCAAAAAATATGCCAAATGTCTCGTCACGACGTGCTTCGCTTTGCGGAACTTAGCGGGACTTTAACGCCAAGTGTGACGATGATGTGGAGTTTGATCCGCTACGACCGTTCGAATCTAAGCACCTTTACCGAAACCCTGTTTCCCGAACTGTTTAAACAATTGTTTAATTATTCGTCTCCTTAAGTTTCAAGAAATAATACAAAAAAAATAAGAATTTGATGAATTTAACAACTGCGAATTTTCATGCAAAATTATATTGTTGAATTTTCTTCGGTGGAAAATTTCACGGAAATTACTCTCACATTACACGCTGTATATATTTTCTCATATTCCGTACATTCTGTTGCGTATAATTTTCCGCTTTAAAATTTCTTTGCACGCACAAGTGCATAAAGATTCGCAATTTCCGTCAAAAAATATGAAAGACACGAACAGGCAGATTTTCTCACGCAGTACAAATCCACGACGTATTCTTAGTGCTCGCAGAAATGATCAAAAACCTAAAAGTTCAACACCGAGGAAGCTACATGTTCAAGCAACTGCGTTCATCTTTGGAAGAAATACTAAAGATTTAAATGATTTTTCGCAAAAAGTAAATAAAATTGTGTTATATAGTTTCTGTATTTTTTTCTTCAATGACACCGATGGAAATTTTACGCTCTGATCCTCGGTTGTGTTGCCTCTGATATATTCATTCGATATGCCAGTAAAACACCAAAAATACACAAATAGACTAGTTGTTTCAAATTTTTCTTCAGATCTGTCCGAGGAATACGGACTAAACGCTCGAGGGGTTAAAAAGAAAAGTTAACCAACTCTTCGTTGACACGGTTCACGAAAACACACGAACGTTCTCAGGCTCCCGTATCCTAAATTCTCGATGCCTCGAGGTGTCGTTGCCCCGCCCCGAGGGCTGGCAACTTTCGGAGGTGTCAAAGATGATCGGAACGAAGGGAAAACTACCGGTGGACCGCGGTGCACGACGTGTATCTCTCATTCAAATGAGTCGTCCTCGTTTCGCGGTGGCCGCTTTCTCCGCCTCGATTGGGAAGGATCGGAAAAGGAGATGACGGCCCGATAAGGGACACCCGGCGAGAAAGAATCTCTCTGTCCCTTCCTCTCTCTGCCAGATCAACTTTCGGTTTCGGGTACGGGAGAGGGAGAAGTGGCCGTCATCGTTGACCCAGTTACTTCCCGATACTCGTAAATCGGAGGGGGACGAAAAAAAAAAAAAAAAAACGATCGACACGTGGGCCGATCGAATCGTTTGCAAAATTACGCATCGTGCTTTCTTAAATTGGCGATTTAAAGACTCTACCGGCCCTCTCTATAATTATCGTGTAATTAAAATAAAAAAAAAAAAAGAAAAATGCATCTTCGATTCTCTTATTCATTAATTGTTTAATTTTAATTTTAATTTTAATTAAACTGTTGACTCAATTTCTCAAACGACCCTCGAGTCGGAGTGAAATTTCGCAAATATTCTCGACAGTAGGTAAAAATTTGAGAGTTTTTTTCTGGCAATCTCCGCCGCGTCTGCAATTACGACGCGTGTCGTCCGATCGAAAATTCGTGGCCTGGTTTCTTTTCCGAAGCGTGTTTTCGTCGGATTCGGTGAAATTCACCGCGAGAGGAGAAAGTATCCGGAGAGGTAAAGTATCGATCGAATCCTCTTGTTATCGACGCGGAAGGATGTTGAACTTGCGTTAATGGTGTCGACGAGTCTGTGAATGATCGACCGCTCGGCACACATTTCAGTCCTATCGAAAGGAGAAAACGTCCGCGCGATAGATTCTAATCGCGACCTGCCACCGCGATTGCGGAAGTGTCTGGAGAAACTTGAGATCGATCAAACGTTCTTGGCTCTTTTATTCTCGTCCAAGTATGTCCGAACTCTGTCGAACAATTCTCAGAGAATGCTCGAATGATTCTGACGGCTGTATCGTGTCGGGTATAGCGGGACAAATGTTTTTAATACAATATATAATACGAACTTCTAGACACGTAAAGGTGCGTGAAATCTTAAATATGGAGGATGGAGAGTTAGTCTGACAAACATTTTAAAAGGAAATCTTAAACGGAGGAATCCTCCAAGGAAAAAAAAAGAAAAAGAAAAAAGGGAAAGAAACGTAGAGAATTTCCATAAACTTTCCATCGCTCGAGGATCGGAGGTTTAAAATCCTCCAAACCTTTTAGGAACGTGTCTCTCCCGAAATTCCCCCAGTTCCGAGCGACGAAGCTTCGCCCGAGCCCTCCAGGGAATCGTGGTTTCGCGAGATCCAAACGTCCCCAATCGCGCCCCCACCCGCCGCGTAGGCCCGACGTAGGCCAATCAACGTGAAAGGAAGGGAAAGAACGAGGAAGGAGATCCGAGCGCGATCCGAGCGGTCGGGTTTCAAGGATACACGATCGTCCGTGTGGCGTGGCGTCGTGGCGAGGAACGAGCGAACGGTTTCGAAGTCGGGCCTAGTTATACCTACCAGCCCGGCGTTACGTATATGTATATACGGTGTGTATCGTTCGAGCAGCGCGCGAAGGGAAGTGGAACAGAAGAGAAAGGTATGCGGAGAGATGAACTAGTTTCGTTCGGCGACGACGATTTGGTCTGGTGTCGATCGAGCCCCAGACCGATCGTTCCTCCCAGCTGGTTCCGTCCATCAGGCACCAGGAATCACCTCGAATCAGGCTAGCGCTTTTCTCTCGCGCCATTATTCTGTTTCTGATTCACGGTTCGCTGTGAATTTTCCCCGGGCGGATGGAAAAACGGGCTTCATGGTGGCTAATATCTGGCGCGGACGCGAGAGATACTCGCCCGTGGTTTTCCGTTCGTTAATTGCGCATCGGAGGACGAGCGGCGAGCAGGCAGGCAGGCAGGCAGGCAGGCAGGCGCGCGAAATCGGTTCTCTCTACGTTCTCTTCTGCTCCACTAAGAGGCAGGGAGAGCAGGGAAAGGAAGTCGGAGCGGAGAAACGAGCGGGGCGCCGTATCAACGGGCGCTGATATCCACTGATCTAGAATAAAAGTGACGCAAAGATGAGAGGCAGATGGGATCCGGCAACGGAGGGAAATCGGGGTGGCCATCGAACGGGCAAGATGAACAGAGACGGCCTAGGCGAAGGCGCAAGCTTGCATCGCGCGGCCTCGCAGCCAACCGCGGCGTAACGCTCTGAAACGCTTCGAAAATAAGAATGAAAGAAAAAAAAAACACTCCTAGCTACGGGTGGATCGGCCGAGCGGACGAAAAATTGCAGGCTAATGCACACGGCCATCAACGCGAATAAGAGAGTGGTCTCTCCTCTGGTCGCTTCTCAGCTCTCGGCGATGCTCTCGTTGCTTTTTTTCATAATACAATCACCGACCGGCACGTACAACTATATAAATGAGATTTGAAGACCGGCGGGATGCACCACTCGGACCTCCGCCGTAGGTTCCGCACGATCTCTAATCTCACTAAGCGCGCGTTTGCTCGCGAAATCGCGAAATCGCCAATTCGACTCGACGTCGGAACGCTTAGTCTAACTCTCGCTGTCTCGTTGACGAACCGTCGAACAGCTAGGATCGAGGTGGTATACAGTCGATAGACCATGGACTGGCTCGGGAACGCGTCCGTACGCGGAGGGCAACGTCGTTGCTTCACCCTCTGTCTGCTGACCGTCGTTTGTATATTGTCCGCCGCGAAACAGGCTTACTCCGCGGACGCCAACGACACGAAGGACCCTTTCGGCGCATTTTCCACCGACTGCTCGAACTCGGACTCGAAAAATGTATCTGTATCTTGTTACGGAGTCAGAATCGTTCGGAAGATCGTTCAACAGCTGCTGGAGAAGACCAGCAACGAGCCCAACATCGAGATCTTCGACGGGGTCAGTTTGGTCGAGGTGCCAGGGGCTGGACCGATGAGAAAGGGAAGGCTGATGAAGGGATTCGGTAGCATGGGCAGTTTGATACAGTTTTTGGAGGGAAGAGAGCTCAGAATCAAGCTGCCGAGTTTCTTGCCGCAGAACATCGAGAGTGCTCTTCGGGAGAGTCTTCCGGCGGATCAAGGTCGATTATTGGAAGGATGATTCTGATAATTTTGGCGAGTTTGGATTGATTAATTAGATTTTCTTTCGATTACAGCCAGAGGAGGTGGTGGCGGTGGATTCGGTGGTGGCGGTGGATTCGGCGGTGGCGGCGGCGGCGGCGGCGGTGGCGGCGGAAAAAAGGGCGGCGGTAACGGAATGCTCCTGTTGGCGCTCATGATGGGTAAGTCAATTCGTTTTTAAACTCCGTGCTTTCTTTTCCACGATCTTGAACGGATCTTCAGATAAAGCGAGATAAAAGAATTTATCTCGTAATTTACAAAACTTCTATACTTTAGAAGGAATCTAAAATGACACTTATCTCAACGAAAAGATTCTTGTCCTAAAATCTTCAAATTTCCGCAGCCAAATAAAATAAAATTCTTCTCGAAACTAGTGATTTCTTCAATCTCTTCAATAATTTATCTAGTAATTCGTAAAATTCACGTATTTTGGAAGAAATTTTCTTATCTCAATTAGAAGTTTCTTGTTTCAAAATCTTCAAGTCTAATGAGAAAAAAATTCTCGTAATTAACGATCACTTCAAGTTTCTTCAATCGTATTATTTTCTTGACAATGAAGGATAAATTTCATTCGATCAAATTGGAATCTTGTTACCCAGTATCCACAGAAACATTCATCTAGATTTGAACCCCGAAATCCAAACGCCAATGTCACACCACTCATTTGTCCATTGAGATTGAAATCTTTGGAATCCAAGCAAAAATCTACACAAACATCCAGATTAAGATTTACGTCTCGTGATTTCAATTCTGACATCCGTGCACCTGTACTGGCACCCTGAGCAAGTTATTTCAACGATACTAAATTTCAATAAACACATGACCACTTACTGCCAACTTTAATCAAACCTACCCAATTATCATAAAACTCGTCAGGCGTCGTCCTCGAACAGGCGATTACCTTATTTACTTTCTATTGTCGGATACCTGCCAACTAACTAAAGCACCGATTGCGATTGTGTGACTTGCAGGCAAGATGATGGCGGCGCTAGGATTCGGTGCCCTGGGTCTGCTAGCCATGAAGGCGTTGATGGTGTCCGCGTTGGCGCTGATGCTCTCGTTGATCGTGGCCGTGAAAAAGTTGGCGAGCAGCCACGACAGCGGCGGTGGTCACCACGTAGTCTACGCGCAGGACGTCGGTCATCATCATTACCGGAAGAAGCGATCCATCGGCGACGAAGACTACGACCTCCCGTACAGAGGTTACGCGCACCTGTTCGGTGATTCGCGGGTGTCCTGATCCGATCGATCGTCCACGCACACGCACGCAGAGTCGTTCGTCGTAGATCCTCTTCGAGAGCCAAGCCGATACGGCGGGTCAACTGCCCCGCCAAGTTCGAAGAGACTTTATGAACGAGCTACCAGACAAAACACGAAACGAGGACAGCGACAATGACGACGATGACGACGACAACGACGACAACGACGACGACGACGACGACGACATTGACACGGTAGCAGTGACAGACGTGACGGACAGATCATGTTAGAAAGTGACACTTTAGAGATTCGTTTCGCACGTGAGACACAGTGATGAAAACGATCGGTTGTGGTTCACGGGTGATCGTGGCAACGGGGAATCGACGACACGGACGGACGCTGGAGAAACCAAAGTACACTCTGTCGAGGCATGTTTATTTATTAGCCTTCATTCTCTCTACACGTTCATTCATTCAGCATCTTTTGTACTATTTATTTATTGCGCAATCGAATAAAAAAATATCCAACTAATTATCTGAATTATACTAGAAAGCTCGGATGTGTGTGTGTGTGTGTGTGTGTGTGTGTGTTCCATTCTACCAACTATCGCTTAATCAAGATTTAAAAAAAAGAAAAAGAGATATATGAAAGATAGAGAAAGAGTAGTGTTCGTAGATCGCAGCTGTTGGAAGGGAACTCGTAAATTCGAGAACGATGGACCAAGTGTGTCGAGCGGAGGATCTTTCGAGTAGGATCCGATCGAGCGTAGAAAAATCGGGCGACGGAAACGGAGCCGATCGAGGAAAGTGTGCCAACGAGTCGCCATGCCGTGCGTTGCATATTTCCTTCTGCCGCGTGGCGTGTTTACGATGCTCGAATGCTCGCGATTACACTCTCTCGTCTATCCTATTCCCAATCGAACGAATTAACGAGGATAAAACGGCGAGGATAGTCCTCGTGCGCAGGACAATCCCCGCCGCCTATCGCGATCCGGATGCCCGTGTCGGTGGGACGGTTGTGGGTAAGCGTGTCTCGCAAGTAGCACGACGCGATTGTGTAAGAAATCGTGCAAAGTGAAACGTTCCACCGGGAAACGAACGTCTTCGAGAGAGCAGTGTATTGTCGTTTGTGCGATCGCAATTACCATCAACTTCGTTCGCGTTGAATCAGCCAGATGTTCAATCGATCGAGTCGATTTGATCGTTCGCACCTGCTCAACGATACAGGTGTAAATAAATATAATTGCCCCTTCTGCGAAAAAGAATCCGACGATTCATTCGTAAAAATCGCGTTTGCTTCGCCGCGAGTTTCCCACGACGATCGACTAGGCCACGATCGTTGAGCAGTCGATCGAGAGAATCGGCGCAGTTTTACAAGGCTTCCTCCTCTTTCTATGCACCTTTCCCGTCGCGATTCCTTCGAGCCGGACCCTCTCGAGCTCCTCTCGAGTTCCTCTCCTTCGACTCGCGATGATCTGACGGGAGGAAAAGCGCGGCCGGGGGCCGAGACCCACTGGCACACATTCCGGGCGCTTCCTTTTTTACGTTCGAGAATATCATAAAACGGGGGAAACGCGGTGGTAATCGGCTCAGATCGCGAGCAGCGATCGGCAAGCACGAGCAACGCGCGGACGACGGATCGATAACGGAAATGCAATTACTCTTCTTTCGCAGTTGCCGATGCAATCTCCCTCTATTAACATCGAAACACGTTGCAAATCTCTCCGAGGTTTTCTTCGTCCAATTAAAGACGCATTAGAATTTGTAATTTCACTTTTTCACCTCGTTCTTCTCTCATGAACATCCGTAAATTTTCTCAGTATTCATTGCTGGGTTAAGCGATTGTTCATTGACAAATAAGTTACTCCATCTCATGTTGACTTTTTTACATTTAAGCATAAAAATTCCACGAAATTAAAACTAAATTCCCCGGATCGTTTTTTACTCGTTTTGTCCGAGTAAGTTTCTTTTCCTCTCATTTACAACTCGCTCTGCTTTCATTTTCTTCCCTTTCGAACGTCCTGACAACCCCCTCTCGAGCAGCCGGTTCTATCAAAATCGGCGCGTAATTCTCGCTCTGCTTTCGTTTTTCTTCCACCGACCGATGGGCGACAGGTGGCGACATGGCGACTTAAAAGTTTTACAGCGCCGTAAAACTCGAGCGCGGACTGCTCCACTGACGTCAGCTGCATCGCTAAGGGAAAACGAAAGTTAGAAGGTTTTCGGGTACGAATCGGGTCAACGGATTCACCAAGTTCCGTGACATTCTCGTTGACATCACCGGGGAACAGCCAATCCGTTACCAACAGATTTATGAATCGATTTTGAATAATTTAGGGGCTTCTGGTTACGAACACACGTTTTACAGACTTTGGCACTCATTGTTTGTCCTGTTGTCTAATTTCACCTACAAAATATGCCTGACACGTCTATTTTATGAAGCCCGCGACATTTTTTCCTTTCCTCCACAATAGCGTATTTGCTACAAATAGTAGCAGAAAAGATCGGGATTATTTACACACTGTTTTCGCAAAGTGCTCATTTTCGCGGAGGCACTGGTTGAACTAACAAGTTGTTGTTATTTTTTAAAAAGAGGGTAGTTGACGAGCGAATTGAACGTACGTCTCTTGTCAAGTAGAGCAGGTTTGAATCATTCGGTAGGTAATTACAATTTAAAAATAGATCAAATCTGACCGATTTCTATTATCTTAAAAATTAGAGACAATTCAGCCAAAGTGAATATATATAAAAATATTATACGAAAAAATTTTGTTCTTGTTCCCCGGTGTCATTACAGCTCATCGAATCAGTATCGAAGACCAATTCTCCTTACGTTCAATTAATTTATCATTTTATCGCTTGTAAAAGTAGCTTTTAACACGAACGAGGAATCCGTTATGTTTCACGCTCATTACCGATCGGAAGGAAATTTAAAATTCAAATGCGGCCAGATCGACCAATTTCACGAAGGCGCGTGTGTCAACGACGACCTTATCGCTGTGCTGAATAATCCGACGCACCTGAATATCAGAGCAGGTATTGGAAAAATGCAAGATGTTCAGTTTGGAACTAGAAATGTCACAACCACAAGTGGCACGGTTGTGCGAATTACGCTAGTAGCTGATGATAAAGAATCAACGATTTCGATGTAAATGAGTTACAAATAGAAATGTTGATTTCAATTTTCGATTTCTCCGTCGTGAAGTTTCTAGGTCTCTGAACGAGGAAATTAGAATTTCTGATGAAGAAAATTACAAGGTTGCTTAAAAATGGTAATCGAAACAAAATCTCAATTTATTCACGACGGTGCGTTCCAAAGTTGATTGAAAAATTCAGGTGTACGCTTCGTAGTCAAATAATTATTACGAGACTTTTATTCATTTCGTGCACGTAAAAAGTTCCCTTAATTAATATTAAAAAAATTGTTGAATAATATGTGAAAGTAAGAACGTGCGCAATTTGAATATGTAAAAACGAGTTTGAGAATTTATTTATTTAAATTGAAGAGTGTAAACGTAACAAGTTTTCTATTAATATTAAAAATTGAAGAGCTCAATCTACAAAACTGATTTGAAAACGAGTTTGAAAATAGATTTATAAATTGAGTTTCCTTTCTACTCGAGCAATTAATTACTTCGAAATTTTCATTTACTCCTTGTGAACGTAAAAATTCATCTTGCGAGTTCTTGAACGTTTTCCAATCTGTAAAATATTACAGAATCGAGAGTCGTTGAGAGGAACAAAAGTTTGCGCCGATTCACACAACTGTGAAACAACGATTTAACGAGTCGGCGACCGTGCCCTGGAGAACAAATATGCGTGACGCGCGGAATTGGCAAGTAACAAGTTTCCAAAAGTTTTTCGGCGAGTCATTTGAAAAAGTAGACTAGGCGAAATTCCTCGACTCTTCCGTTCGATCGGTCTTGGCCTCGTTCTTATCTAATATTTTCTCTCTCGCTCAGTCGCGTGACAGAAGTTCCATTTCCTCTGAACTTCGATGCCCGTGGAGAACACATCGACTGGGGTACATTTTTCTAGTCTCTCGCTGACCGACTTCGCTCTCGTGCGTCGTTGTCGCGAGAAGTTTGCAATTTAGAAGCCGGCCGAAGTGCAAGGCAAATCACGGGGAATTTGCAAGAAATCTTGCGTGCACGATTTTTTTTTTGCGCGCGCCGTTCTGGGTTAATACGAAGTCCGCTATTAGCGGACCAGTGTCATCGAACGTTTCTCCAGTTCGAGTGAAACCTGGAGCGAGTGTACGCCGAGCGAGTCGGGTTAGAGAGAAACGTTGACACGCGTGCCCCGTGACACCTATTTCGAGTTCTCATTTTTTCCCCTTTTCTTTACAATGTCGTTTACGCGAAAGGAATCCGTTGAAAGGAATTCGCGAAAGGAATCGAATGTGACTCGATGTAAACGACAAAACTTTGCCCCTGATGTACGTGTAATTGCCTCGAATCTTGACGTCAAAATTCGAAATAAAAATCTGTGGCATCGGAATGTGGCAATAAGTCAAAGCGAACGCTGGAGAAACTGCGAACGAAGAAAGCAAGTTTCCTCTAACCTGCTCCCGGTGATTGAACAAAGACACGTTTTGTGGGTCGTATTGGCCATTCGCGAAACGTACCATTACGACGTGACACATAAAATGACCATACAGCTCGTCCACAGTACCGAAATTCTTCCTACGATTGTCGCACCTGATAAACTATCGCGTGCCAGCCAAGTCAAGACGCTCGAAACTGTCGTTTGAATTAAAACTGAAAGTGGCTGCACCTCGATGCAACGACAAACACGCTTGCCCCACTGACACCCTTTTCTGCAGTCTCAAGCCTTCAAACGCGTCCCTAAACCTTCCGAATCACACCGTGATTGAAATTTCGGTTGACTGAATCGTCCAATGGCAAGGACAGCCAGCGTCCCCGCCAACGGTCAGAGTCAAGGTTCGAAAATCACAAACGAGAAGGCAAGAAGTCACGGTGGATCGGTGAAAGTTTACATAATACATCTGTTGAACGAGCGATATTAGGTACACCTAATTTCACTCAGGTCGTGCAAACGCTCCTCCAGCGATATTCTATCCTGAGAGGCTGGGTGTGTCTGTTCCTTTCTGCTGTGCCACGAAGGAGAAACCTTCATTTTACTTTTGAACGGCTCTCCTTCTCCGCGGGAACGAAGGATCGACGAAAGGATGAATGAGCACTGACGTAAGAGGTCAGCCGGATTTCCTCTTCGATCCGGTCCCTTGCGAACGCGAGAAGGAGCCTCTCGTTTTATCAGCACGATTGTCGCGCGACTATTTCAACTCGACACTTTGCTTCTTTTACTCATAATACGTTTCACTTCATTGATTGAAACTTAAAGGCTTTAGTGTTTTAGAATCATTGCAGCGTATGACTGAGCTGGGAAGTACAGAGTTGCAAATGTTAGGACTGGAGATCTCCGTTTCACCGATTCATATTTGACGCTCTTAATGGGGAGATTAGTACACCTGAGTTACGAAGTACAAAGTCACGGAAGTTTGACTGGATCAAGGGCTTCGTTTCATTGATTCAAATTTGTCGCTCTTAGTAGGAGGCAACGATGTAAGAAGTAGTAGAATCAAGGAGGTTTAAGTGAATCGAGAGTTACTTGTCGATAGAGGATTGGAAAAGTGCTTGCTCAAACGCTCTAGGAGATTGGGACGATGCCTGGTCAGACTTTTCGCTTTGACTTGAATTGTTACACACGATAAGAAATTGGGATTTTCTCTCGCTGTAGTAATCTTTAGATATTTTCGCGTAATTACGTGAAAAAAGGGACGTAAACAAACGAACAAAGAGTGTAAAAATATATCAGAGCATGAGGCGAGGTATACACCTAAAACGTAGTGCGCAGAGAGTTTTTATCTTAAAAAAAAAAAAAAATTAAAATTGAAACCAAGATCTTGGAAATCTCGCGTACTCTCTAGAACGATCGTTACGCTCGATTTCCCGGATTCGTGCGAGACGCGAGAGTGTCGGCGGTACGCGCGCGGAATTCGAATGACCGGGCACCTACACGCGCGGCTGTTTCGCAACCGAAATTCCACTTGGCCGCTTTGTAACCGCTTGTTAGGTCGGGAGGATCGAAACGAAAACGACAAGAGCCCCGCGCGCGCGCGCGTGTGTGTGTGCGTGTTATCGACACTGGCTCGTGAGAGTCAGCGCAGGGTCGGAGTAGAAAGTGGTGCGTTCGCGTGTGGATATACGAGCAACTCGCGATGAAGGTCGGATCCGGGATGTTTGAACCTGATCTATACCAGTTTTCTTTCATTCATGACGATCGCGTCTCAACAACGTTGATACGCTCACGCGAGGAGGAGAGAGTCACGCCGATTTTTGACCCCTTCCTGCGGAAATTACGAATCGACACAATCCGCTACGAGACTCTTTACTTACGCGCGCCTGCAATTACGCGATGCCGCGCGCACGCACGCGCGCACACACAGGTGCACAGAGAGCGAACTCGCGTCGCATCGAATTGGATGCAGCCAGCTGCACAACTGGCGAAATAGGTCTTCCATCTACGCCAATGGCCTCCTCTGCTTCTTCTTATCTACCGCGATTAGTGCTGTTAGCTCGTGTACACCGTTCTACCGCTCTCTACTGGCAATTGTTAATTGGAGAATTCTCGTTAATTGCTCCTCTCTGGCTCGCAACGCTTCTTCGAAGAGAAAACGCGGTAGCGCTGGCGTTGGAACATCGAATCGTATAATTTCGGATTGTGTCAGACGTAATGCACGCCTTGCCGTACCTTTAAATCTTAGGTTCTAGACATGCGATTTCGATCAGATTCCAAATTTCAAATCTTCAAGTAGCTTTAATACAAGCTTCGGACGTGTACTTTCGATCGTTAATCTTCCTTCCAGTCCAGAGTTTGTTACTAGCTACAAAATCCTATTTTACGTTCCCAATAAATTTGTAGTGAAAACTTAACCTGTCGCGTCGAACGTTGCGAGCGAGCCACGGACGAGATACAAAGCGACGAGAGTGGAATAAGGTTCAGGATGAAAGGGAACAACGAAAGAGAGGAAGGTTTCTCCGGGCGTCCCACGGTGGACGTACGGTATTCGTCGACCGTGGGCAGGTCGCAGGTCGCGGCGGATGGATGGGCGGCTGTGAACGTGTGCCGGAGCACCTATCCGCGTTCACCGGGGCCGAATACTTTCGTCGGTTAGGCCAGCTAAATGGCCCGGACGAGCCACGGCGACGCCGTTGAGGCATCGTGACGACACTCCTGTATAGCAAATAGGAAGAAAAAAGAGACAAGGTGGGGCGGTGACGCGTACGGGCCCAGAGGAGGGGCCCGCCAAATATAAGCTAAAGAGATTGCACGATGGACCACACGAAGTTTCACTACCAACGGGACGGGTTTCGAAAAAAAAAGAAAAAAGAGGAAAAAAAGGGCAGTCATCGGTTGTCCTTTTCCTCGTGTATCCGCAACGTACAACCGATAACACATCGTTTCTCGCGCTTTGGACTTTCCGTTTCGTCGCCAGCCACTATGAAGTTATTCGCCGTTGTGGTTTTAACGTCGGCCGTTGTACTGGCCTCTGGACAAAGTCTGGACGACTGTCTGCAGAGCGACAGCATCTCTTGCGTGCAGAAGAGCCTGTACCGGAAGGCGAAGGAGTTCTTCGACAAGGACAGCTTCGAGCTGTTCAGTGGTGTTAGCTTGGTGAAGAACGCGGACAGCCAGGGAAGAAGTTCCAGGACTGGGAAGGAGCTGATGTACGAGCAGGAGATCGACGCGGCTAACAGTGTCACCGATCGGCAGAGTGCTCTGGAGAACTTTGTCAGCGACGAGGCTGGGGAGTTCCTCGCTGGTCGCAGTCTCAGGGTAAATAGACTGTCACTGACTCGAGATGATTAATTGCACGTATTTGGTTTACTAACTTCGCACATGACACGGGGTACGTCTCGGATTTGTAGATCAACTTTGCACCAGCCTTTGAAAAGCTCGGAGAGTCTGCGCGTGCCCTCAGCGACTCCGCGCCGGAGGAGGTTCGTCAAGCAGTCAACGAAGTCGTCGAAGGTACACGAATACTTTCAGCTGCTGAATATATTTTCCGATTTTTTGACTTTTTTGTCTCCTTACTTTTTCTTCTTCTCTTTTTTTTTCTTCTCTTTAGGTCGAGGCAAGAAGAAGATACTGAAATCGATCCTGCCTCTGCTCATCGCGGCGAAAGTAAAAATCGGAGCATTGGCTACCCTCGCGTACTTCGCCATCGGTCTCATAGCCAAAAAAGCCATCTTCGCCTCTCTCATTTCACTCGCCATCTCGGCGTTTGTCGGCCTGAAAGCACTGTGGTCCAAGAACTCCTACGACGTCACCCCTTACAACGGATGGAGCGGCAATGCTGGGTGGTCCGCTCCGGTCGCCAGCGGAGGATGGTCTTCCGGTGGATCGTGGGACGATTCTCACGGTTACGCGCAGAGCCAAGCGTACTCCGGATATCACCACTAATTTCAAATTAGCCCCGTTCCGCGTAAATTGTTTCTTCCCCCCTTTCTTCCTTCACTTTCCCCTCCCTCACTTCATTTCTTCCTTTCCCTTTCACCATTCATCCTTCGTCCTCGCCGCCGATCCAAGAATTGAACGAGAGCGTCGACGATTCATGGATCGGCAAATGCTATTTATTGTTTATTTATCCGATTCTCGAATAGTTGAGCGACCACGCCGCGGTCCCACGTGTAAATAATAATGTCGTCGTCGTAAGAGTGTACGAATAGAACTTTTTAGGCCAGACAAAGGACTTTGGAATCGAACGTAGAGGCTAGTCGCAACGCTTCGCGCGTGACCATTCCTCCCTCCCGATCGCAGCCCGACGCCATCTAGTCCAATACGATTCAGATGAACCCTGTCGAATTACTCCTGCCATTGAGAATATCACTGTACGCAATGTTCAGCCGCCAAATACAGAATTTTTAGAAAATTACACGACGATGTTTCTTCGACTGCTCACCTACATTCCTTAAAAAAGAGAGAGAGAGAGAGAGAGAGAGAGAGAGAAAGATTGTCGAGTTATATATCGTTCCGGCCGACTTACGAAGGTAGTCTATCAAATTGTCGAACGAGTTTCTTTCTCGTTGTCGAAAATCATCCCGGATCCACGGCGAAAAGAGAAATCACTCGCCGACTTTCCAACCTTCCAGGAACCTCCGAAACGGTCTTGTTTTTTCTTCTCTCTCTCTCTTTCTCTGTCTTTCTCTGCTCGCTGCGTGTTTCACCGGCGAAATTTCAGAGCTGTCGGCCTCGAAATCGAGCCTCGACGTCGAGATGGAAATGCCAGATGGCCGCCGACGATCGACCGCGACACGCGGCGGACCGCAGCCGAGGGGAAAGTGCACCGGCAAGGTGCACATCCGGTCGAGCGAGTCGCGCCGCGCCGCGACGACACGCTTCAGCATGCTCGCGAGACGCACAGGCGGAGGTCGAGAGGCCGAGGCTCGCGTTCGTCATTCTTAATCGGGTCGAGAGGACGGACATTCTACTAAATCTTCCGCGACCGATGTCCTTAAGTCCCAGATAGAGGAGGAAAATGAGCGGCTGAAAAGGAGGTTGACGCAAAATTGCCGTTTCTTCCGTCGTCGCTGGTCAATTCGCTTCGGGGCCCCTCCAGTAAAAATCCTTTTTTGCCGCCACTTTCTGGGCCAACGTTCGACGCGCGACCCACAGGCTGATTAGTGGCCGCAGCCGCCGTCGAGGCGCGAATGTAAAACAGCCCGCCATGGTTCGCTCGCACGTTTTATTGTTTGGTAATGCTTCGAGTTTTTCCGCCTATTTGTCATCAGAACGCCGAGCAGCGGGAAATTTTGAGGTGTAAAGTATGCGCGCAGTTATGAAAAAGAATTTGTGCGTCATTTGGTATACAAAACAGTTTGTTTCTGTTAAAATTTTTTAACTACGTTAATGTCGGCGATTAATAATAATAATATATTAACACAGTCGAAGAAAGAATTTGTTTTATTTATGAAGTAGTTTCATCATCAAGTGTTTTATATTTTAATACCTTCAATAATTTCTTTGACACAATTAAAAATAATTTGACACAATTAGGAGAATTTGTTACCAAGCTTCTGCTCGCAATTCCCGTCGAGCATTCATCAAATGGGAAAAAATTGGGCAGCGAGCGAGACAAATCGGCGAGAACGATATCAAAAAGTCGGAGTCGCTTGATAGAACGAAGGTGAAACGAATCGGGAGAGCAAGAACGCAAGTGTCACGGCTCGTTACGTCTGGCCGTGCCGCGGTAGGATCGCGAGGGATCCCGTGGAAAAAAGATGCGAAATTATTTTGAAAGGAAGAGGAGACTTTCGTTGGTGGCGAAGTCACGCGGGTAGAGACACGGCGCGTTAATCGTGACGCGGTGTCGAAGCAACTTGTCTTTTATTTCATTCAGCCTGCCGTACCTCTCTTCCCAACCTAACCAAGCACTATGAAACCGAGCGTTCAAGCAGCAACGTCAATTATCCTGTCATATTCGTTGAAGCATCATCGGGTTTGCGAAACCCGTTTCAATCTCTGCAACTGCCGCGTCTCTCCGTTACTCTCCCGTGAAAATACACCGAAAGTGGAATATTTTTCTTGACGTACGCTTTTTCTCGCGACTCGTGCAATTTTTACGATCACGGACGGCAAAGTCAGAACGATCCAATAACTAGCAAGGAAACGAACGAAAGAGAGGGAGGAGGGAGAGAGGAAGGGAAGAAAGAAAGAATCGCAACGAAAATTGGCACTGCCCACGGCGTGTGTCACGGATCTGCCAGTCGATGAATAGAGGCTTTCTTTCGAATATCGCAAAAGTGGAATTTCACTTTGCGCTGAATTTCGTTCCACTAGAGAGCCGTAAAATGGCGGAGCCGAACGAATCTCGGCTCTGTTCGTACGCATCTAAATCTCGTTACGGTTCTCACGTCACGATTAGCTTCGGCACCGGGTTCTCATGCGTCACTGGGTTACTGGATCCTCGTGGACTTCCTAGTGTCTTATTAGCCGCGTGACGACCAGCGTTAAGCGCCGACAGATGTTCATCGACATCGACAGTGCTCGATCGCCGTGATTCGAATCACGCTAGCTCTAATAGAAGCGCGCGACACCGATTCCATCGTATCGACACGATCCACCATGGCGCGGAGTCTGTTCCCCACAGATCCGCTGGAAATTGGAAAGTTTCGATGTTCGATTTTCAGTAGCCTCCGCTACGAGAATAAAAAATAACTTGTTGCTTCATCGTCCGTAACTTCGAGAACATCGTTCCTTTGCTTTGGGATAATTCCACGCCAAGAGGATCGATTCAAGAACGACGGAAATAAATAAGGGAAATCGTAACAAACGTCCCCTGTAATTATCCTAATTATGGTTTTTTCTTCTTGTTAGATTTTTCAGGTTAGGTACACTGATTTACGAAACGGAAGATAACGAAAGAAAACGAAAGAAACGACGTTAAAATTCCAATTTCCCGTGGATGTCGATCGACGGCACGCCATCTCGTCTCGATCGAGCGAGCGTTGGCACGCAACACCTTGAACTTCGCCGTGAACATTTCGAAAGAACAATCGCCAGCTGACCCGTTACTCCTTCCCGCGGCTCCGCTCGCTCTCGTCGGGGTCGTCATTCAGGCCTCTCGTCTGCATTCCGTACGCGCCTAATTACGAGCACGATCGTGCCGCGAGAAGTCTTCAACTTCTCCGACTCTTCGTCTCATTCGAGTCTCTCTCGAAACCGCAGGGAACTTTCAATGGCAATGATTCGGCGCTCGTTTCGACACTCGGCAGCTTTCTGATCGACTGAAAGTGTGCTGTGTCTCTCGTCGGCCACTCTCTCACACACACGGGCTCTTGACCTTTGATTCCCGCATTCTCTAACCATAACGTCCTCGATACCGCGGCTTCCACCGCTAGAAACCGTTCTCCGCGTCTGTGCCTCCGACACCGCGCACGTTTCTCCGTTTTCACAATTTCGATCGGCGTCCGATTCGTGGTTTCCAGGGTGGTCACTCGCCGTACCTTCGCTTTTGTTCAACAAGCGCGCGGAAACGTCGCCGCGTCAGGTGGATGATACCGCCTGGGGCGATGTTCGCTCTCGAGGATCGGCCGGGGATCTTGATCCCCGAAACCGACCGGACGAATGGAGAACGTCTCGCTAGAGGGGAACGGGGGAACAGGGGAACACGAGATGAAGACAGGTGTGCCGAAAGAACATCGAGAAAGAAAGAGAAAAAGAGAGAGAGAGAGAGAGAGAGGGA
>KQ435706.1:1017653-1032452 GCA_001276565.1 Melipona quadrifasciata
AATAAGCATAGAAGCGAACCAGCGTTCTCCACGGTTCGCATCCACGCTGTCGCGACGTTTGCCACATACTGCTTTCACGAAGCACCTCCAGCAGGCAGCACGGTCATGGCCATTCACGTCGAGGAATCTTAATGCTTCCGTTTGTACTTGTAGAATACGTTAACATTCCAGATTAGATATCGCATTGCTGGAATGTGTCTGAGATATTACGAGTCGGATTCGCGCTAGATCTACTTTCTATTAATAGTTTCATGCCGGTGGTGCGAATATTTCTATTTTCGAGCAGCGAGAAGTTAAGAATGCGAGTACTATTTGTTCGAATACGTTGTCACGCAACTTTCTTCTTTGCAGGAAGGCAAATGGTGAGGCGTCTGCTGCTGCCATTCCTCCTGGGCTTCAAGTTCAGTCTCGCTTCTCTCATTCCGCTATTGTTCGGATTCTTGTTGATACTCACGAAGAAAGCTTTGCTACTGACGAAGATAGCTCTGGTGATTAGCGGTCTGTTGGGCTGGAATTCGTTGTTGTCACCCTCTGGGCCGTCGCATTATCCAGCAGGAGGATTCCACACGCACGGACACGAGACGCCGATCGGAGGATTCCCGTACTACGAACACTACAATTTTCACCAGAGGCCGTATAAGGGATTCCAGGGCAACGACTTCCAGCCGTACAGTCAGCATGTAATCAGAGAGGTCGTCGACGTTTACGATAACGCGGATGAAGTGGGGAGGAGCAAACGGAACGGCAAGAATTTCGTCTGGGTAAAAAGTAACTGACGTGATATCAACAAGTACAAGTGCTTTTAGTCTAGTGACTTTTATCAAAACCGAAATTCGCGATGTGAACTTTTGACAAAATTTAGTTCCTTTCCGTTTGATCTCTTTTGACAAAAAAGTAGCTAATTCTTTTGGACGAAATTTCGCGATGATGTCTCGTAGAGAAAAAATTGGGCCCGTTTAGAAATTTCCATACTACAGAAAATTCTTCTCCTCCGTCTATGTTTCCATCGACAAATATTTTGTTTGAAAGAAAGTATCGAAATCTGTGTGTTCTACCAAAGATGCAGGAACTTTTAGGTTAATGCGATGTTGCACGGTATTATTTACCCGTCGAGACGGACAGGATGTGTTTATTCGTTATTACATCTTCTCTCGTGAAACGTGGAATGTTCGAATTAAACCTTTGAATAAAACTTCTAATTTCCAGAAAAGAGTTATTCAGTGCGCAACCATTTCTTACGCCCCCGTTCCATTTACACAGAAATTTCCTTCCGCCTACTCTTACGAACATCGTTTTTCTCTCCCATTTTCCCAATTAAGGATTCTCCGCGTAATTAAATGGAATAGGAGAGGCTCCAGCATGAGAGGATATGCCCGACCCGAAAAGATGTCACGTTCTTATGATGTCCACGGCAAACAAAGGCCAAAATAATTCGCCCGTTCTCTCCAGCGTCTGAACAGCGTCCGAACAGCGTCGCTCTTTCACTGTCGTTTTCCAACTTCCTGTCGGAGTTCGTCCTAAGGGAAGGACAGTTTTCACTCGTTCGCGGATCCATTAGTCTCGGTCCATTATCGTGTACCGTGTAACTGTATCATCGGTGACTGGTGTCCGAAGGAAGAGGCATCGTGTCCGGGAAACGCTTTTGCTCGTAAAGGTAACAGCGTTCATGGTCTCGTGAACGTTCGTGTATCTTCACCACGTGGCTGCGGAGCCGCTTATGTCAAGTGTGACCGACGAACGCGGCATACATTACCAGGACAGTCGACGGTCGACCGTAAAAGTTGCTCGTTTTCCGCCACCGTTTCACGGCCGGTGGCCTCTACTATTCCACGTTGCTGTTTGCGTTATTTCTGCACTTGGCTGCCCCGATCGAACGTGCGTGACGCCGTCGACTCGTTACGATGTAACGGTTTATTCTTCTTCCGCCGTTGTGGAATTCGTTATCGTGCTTGAGTTTCCCCGTGTCGAGATCGCAGATGTCTCTTCGCACGGTCGTTTCTTTCTTTTTCCTTCATTTCCTCCCTTGTCCTCTCAAGTAGGGTAATAGTGGCCATCACGACGACCGAAATCGGCGCGATAACGAGAAGGAAAGAGGGGTGGCCTGGATTTTTCAGACGCAATGTTCGTCGCTCGCACGCGTCGTGATTCCGACGACGCGTTGGAAGCTTGGCATTTTTTTTTCCTTTTTTTTTTTTTTGTCAGCAGCCGTGATAAGGCCGTTAAGGTTTCTTCTTTCGCCCCGGTACGAAGTAGGGTAATTGCGTTTGCCCGGCCGCGCAGAGAGACATCGGGACGAGGATGAACGACAAACGCGGGCAACAGTGTCCTGGATCTTTCAGGCCGGAGATTGAACGGCCGCGAACAGTGGACACATTTTTTAATATAAAAATTTCGTACGCGCATAATTGCCCCGGCTGTTTGTCGGATGTGGCGCGTCATGGTCTGTAATCCGTGTCGGATTAACAGTATCTCGGCGAGTCGCGGTGACTAATTCGTCGACGCGCGTAATTAAAAAGGTCGCGCCCGAGGTTGGAACGATGCATCATTCGGCCGCGATGCGTTCATTTTTCACGAACGCAAGCGCGGACTTTCACCGTGCCTCGAATATGAAACTTGATTTCTCTCCAGAGTTTCTTCTCCAGAGCCTTGTTACATAAATTTTCATCCAGTTACGAAATGCGTGCAATCTTCGATTCGTCGTTTCTGACTGTCTAGCTGCAAGCAAATCGAATTCAAACGAATTCTTATCTTTGTACTTTGGAATTTGCATCATTTGCGAGAAAGAGTCTGGGAGAACGCTTGGGAATAATGCGTGGAGTAACGTAAGAAAGGTTCATACTACAGCTTTACCTGGATTCACGGTGCTCCTTAAAAGCCACTCGGCCTTTAATTCCTATTTGCGAGCCATTCCGCGAGGGTTTCGGCTTCACTTGGCAACAGGGTCAGAGGGATACTTACTTACGGGGCTGTACGGCATTGTTTTAGTTCAAGAGTCCCTCCTTCTGGAGGAGGAGGCGTTAAACAGCGCGTGGATCAGGTGTGAGTCCAGCGTCGTAAGGACGAGCTGACCGATGGTAGGAGAAACGCGAAATACCCTTATATAAGTGCGGCGACCGAGCAATTCGAATTAGTTCGCGATATTTTTCGAGCGATCGACTCGAGATCGGCGCGGCACGCTGCGAGATCAAACCTCGATCCGTCAGTACGCGTTTGTACGCGACTTCCACCCGGAATTTCCACCGCGTTCGAACACGATGGGAAAATACCGAACTGCTTGCGTCATTTTTATTACCCACTCTGTGCTACTGTTCAATCTGGCGCTGAGCAAGAACGAGTACACCAAGTTGTTCGACAAATGCGCCAGGGAGAATAACGCCTTCGACTGTTTGAAGCAAAGGGCGTTGGAAATTCTCGATTCGGCCATCGAGGATGACACGGTGTACGTGCTGAACGACTACATCTCCATCGGGAGGGACCCTGCAGCGGTTGTCAAGAGCATAGACAGATCGTTCAAGGACGACAACGAAACGAAACTCACTTTGGATCAGAAGCTCGATCGCAAGTTCCACGAGTACATTTCTTCTAGAAGCGTGAAGCTCACGATCCCGGGAGATTCGTTTCAAGGTACGGGGCTTAATTTCAGTCGTACAAATTGTTTCATACCGTAGAATTGAATTAAATTTAGCTGCGAATCCCTTTGGAATTGAATCGAGTTAAATTTTTAGGTCGAAAGAAGAAGGACAAGGGATACGGTGCTCTGATGATGGGAGCTCTGGCAGTGGGAGGTGAGCTGTAATTTAATGAAGAACACTGCCGGTAGAATACAAATTTGTTGCACAACGATATCTCAGAGTTTATAGAAAATTAACTTTCTAGCTATGATGGCGCAGCTGGCTTACGGTAAAATCGCGTTCCTCGCTGGCACAGCCTTGCTCACGGCTAAAATAGCGTTGGTTCTCAGCGCAATTATTGGATTGAAGAAGCTGGTGTCCGGCCAGGGAGGCGGTGGCCACGAAGTGATCTACGCCACAGGCGCTGAACATCACGGAAGTTACGGCGGAGGAGGATATGGGAGTGGCTGGCAACGGACCATCGACGGTGTCTCTCCCACTTGAATCGATCGAGTCCTGCGAAGTTTCATTTATTTCGTGTACGATACTCTGTTTAGCTAGTTAAGTTTAGCAAAGCGAATAAAGATCCCTCTTGTCTGTATATAAAATAAATTTTAACGTAACAGCATCTGCGTGATATTAATCGAAGAAATCAACGTGCGAAACACGACTGCGTAGTATTTATTCGTTACGAGTTCAAGTGTACCTTGTAGCCTGTAGTTTTGTAGTTAGGTATTTTTATGTAACTTGCTATTTGTCCAGAATAGTTAGTAAAACGCGCTGTACCAAAAACTAATATTACCGTATTTGTTTAATTTATTTTGTACGTACTTGTATATTAATCGAACCTGATACAAATAAACAACGTTGGCAAGATTCTCACTTTCCTCTTTCTCATTGAAGAACAGGGGAACTTTCAGATAAAATTGATTCTTCATTGATTCGAATATTTTTTAAAAATCTTTTTTTTCTAAATTAAATAAAGGATGACAAATTTTACTTTGCAGATACTTTTATTATTCAAAATAATTATATCCATTTGCAAATATATATATACATATATATTTGTACTTCAAATCTCAGTCGTTCCATCTCCTAGTGGAAAATCCTCCGTCGTTTCCGATAGTTGAAATCATTTTCCCCGTATCCACCGTGATGATCGTATTCTACACCCGTGCTGTAGCTATGCTCGGAGCTGTGATACGGATGTTTAATTATCTCGTACGATACTTTCTCTTTGTTTTTTGAAAGCAAAATGAAAAGTCATCAACGCTCCAATAAGAGGACAAATCCCCTTTGCAGCGAAACAATAATATTGTCAAACTTTCGTTCTAACTCAACTCTCTTACCAAAGGCTTTTTTCAATGCAATCGCTGTTGCAATTGCTAGAGCCACTTTACCAACGACCAGAGCCTTCCCAGCAATTGCAGCGACAACATTGACTATTACATAGAGCATAGTCAGTTTCGACGCTCCTAAAAAGTACAGCAACATCTGCCCGTATCCTTTGTTCTTTTTCCTCCGTCCTAAAAACAGGCGTTTGTAAGTTACTCCTTGGATTACTGCAATAATTGAGCCAAACGCGCGTCTATATACGGCAAAGAATAAGAAGATATGAATAATGCAGAGATAGCCTCGTCACGCGATGCGGAAGAAGATTTGCGAAGATAACGTTTGAAGGAAATATATAGTAGGGTTAATTGAATAGTTTAACAGGAAACTCGAGTAACTACTTGGAATCGTTCTCGTCCAACGGTATTTCACATCTTTGCCAGTTGTATATCGAACAAGATAAAGCGAAAATCGTAAAAAAGAATCGATCCACTGCGAACTTGTCCGATGTCTGACCGGAACGTTCTCATTCCCCTTGAAGCCAAATGCCGCGCGCATACGTAATATATTTCTATTTCGTCGTCACGGTCTATTATGGATGATAGAGGTAAATGATGCGAAGTAAATGAACGTGAAAATTAAAAGAACACGAAAATACGTTTTCGTTCATTTCCAGTTACATTATATTTCTTTCGTGTTAAAATTGATTATCATGTTTCACTTTCTGCGTTAATTGTAATTAATTAAATATTACGTTATTGTTATTACGAAGCACATCAACGTTTTGAGTCAAATCTAATACCCCCAGCGATACTTGTTAAAATTAATTATTTTACCAAATATTTATAGAAATATCCAAATACTCTAATAATAATACTCTGATAGAATAATTCTTCAATTATTTCACTCTAATCACAATGGCTCAATTCTTCAATTACATTTCATTCTTAACACACTGCGCTACTCACCCTCCTCGACCGCAACATCGTTATTGCCCAATTCTTTTAACCTAATCATCCTAACTTCTTTAGTCGACACAGCTTCGTTGCTTCCGCCTTCAATGACCCGTACGTTTTTCGTTGCACACTCGGTAGAATTCTCGTTCTGGCTGCAATCGACCGGCGCAATTGACAGCTCACGGTGCGTATTCCGACAGAGAACGGTGGAACAGCATGTGGCCAGAAGGCCAAACAGCTGTAGGACAAGGATCGTACATCGAAGCATGTTCGACGCGAACTGACCGGTTAAACGTGTAGTCATTTTTATAGGAACAGTTGTAATTAGCGGTTACGACATACAGAGCGTGAATTCAGCTACGAATCGTTCTTCTGTGTCTAACTTCGATTCCGCGTTGCGGATACGATACGTGGATCGCTAGCACGTTGAACCACGCTCCGTGCTCCCTGTTAATTGCACCATGGTCGTTCAGTGTGAAGAAACGATAGTCCGATGCATTGAAATCAAAAGGATCTGGGCTAATTGCGGGAGTTTAGAAAAAAATTTACAAGGCACCGAGCAAGTCACTGCTGGAGGAAGCAGGATATCACGACGGTTCGAGTTAATGCTCTGTGCGCGAAACCTTTTTTTAATATAAAAAGTTAATGCTGAACACAATGTTGCGAATATAATGTTAATCATTGAACAGCACTGGAGGAATTATTATTATCTGACTACAGAAGGGACAAATGTTTCTTCTTTTCATTTGTTATACAGGGTATTTCCAAAATCGCGATACAAGCTGCTTGAATAACGATTCAGCCATGCATTCTACGGAAAGATCGAAAAGCAAAAATAGCATTTAAGAACACCCTTCCTTATTTAAGAACTTTCTTCCTGAAAAAAAGAATGAGTTTGAAAATCTACACGTGTAGTACACACGTAGTACTAATTGTAAATTTTGAAGTAAATCCGATTTTTCTTTCGGCTCCTGATACTTAACACGAAGGAGAATGTCACGATTTGTTTTTTGCCACTTGTAGGCAAATCGTATGATTTCGAAGACACCCTATATAGTAAAATAACTTAAAAAGTTAAAACATTCAATAGAAAAAAATCTGTCTACAGTGCAATAGAACTCTATTTATACGATAAAGAAATAGTTTATGATAATTATTCATTGTTCACTGATTCTCCATGATAAAAGTTCAGATTTAAATAAATGTAGATTCAACTAGCAGGGTTTCACTTGACCAAGTATAAAATCGTTTAATCAAAAACTTGGTTCTTTTGAAACCAAGTACAGTACAACTTTTCGTCTTGACAGGAAGGTACTTTCTCCAATACAATAGAAACCATCGTGAATCAATTATTATCAACTTGCAGAAACTTCAATAAAGGACCGAAGAGAACCCATGTTTGCATTCGCCGAGTGTGCTGTCAAGAACAATTCAAACGTGTAACACTTAACGCTTCTACTAACGATTGGAAAGTTATCGGTGGATGCTACGATCGTAGATCAAACGAAACACTGTCGCCAAACTGAGACTGCTTCTTGTAGCTCCGCCTCCCGCGTAGTTTATACGCTAAGAAGTGGAAAACAAGGTTTAAAAGGTAGCATCTTTTTCTGCGATAGCTTTGTGTGCCACTGGGCCGATCGAGCATCCTCGATTCACTGCCTCGAGGTATGCAGGATTATAGCCCGCGAAGGTCGCGGATAGAACGCCACTTGAAACCGTGAAGACAACGATCGCACTATCTCTAAATGTTGTCTTGCTAAATATCCTGGTTACTTTGTAAAAGTTCCAAATTTCCCAAAAGGAAACTTCACACGATGGTGAAAGTTCAAAATGGCACTTTATAATAGCTAGCGTTGAGCTAGTGCGCGCTATATTTTAGATTACAACTAAAATATTTGAAATTACAAAAGGATGCTTCACGATAATTTATATCAAACGCACACGTAAATTTGAATAACATCGAAACAGATTTTGTATAGAAATTATTTTTTTACCAATATTGCGAGTAATTAAAATCGCGCGTGTAAGTTAGAGTCGTAAATTTTACTACTTGAGCAGCTATTACAGGCAGTAGAGTTGCATAAATTGACAATCTCCGAGGAATTGAAAACTTTCACACGTTTGCTACCTGATACTCATCCTGGACAAAAAGAAATTACGAGAGGAAGGAACTTTTTGCCAGAGTTATCGTCAGATTCTACAATTAACCTCGACTACGAGTCTCACGATCCAAAGAAACAGCGTGAAACAGATGAGTAGCAAGAAAAAAAAGAAGTCCCGCGGCTGTAACCGGTGGATGACTTAACGCGTAAATAACACCGGACACCGCAAGATTACACTCGCACCTTCATTCTCGCCATTCAATTTATACCACCGGTAGCAACCGATGAACAATTTCGCGCATCAGTAAACTTTCATCTCAACGATCAGATACCATTCAGTCGCGATATCCGGAGAAGTCTGTTGCGCGACCTGTCTGTGGGACAGGCTCGAGGCGAGATCGAACTACGAGCATAAATTCGTGGCTCTCTCGTCGTCGAGGTAATGAGCCAGGTCAAAATCTTACGAGCACCTGTTGCGGATGGCTGACCTGGATCTAATGACGAGCCGGGTATTTGCCCAGAAGCATCGCCCCGGAGTATTTCCTGGTCCGATTGGTTTTCTCGTTTCTGAAAGCTCGTACGTGTACATCGGACTGCGCAACGAGAGAAATTCTCATTAAACTCGGTGTCACGCGTGTTGTGCAAACTCACGCAAAATAAATCGAAGGTAGAAAAGATTCTTGGAGATGAATTTCTGTTTAACCGCCCTCCAGGGATTGTAACAAAACGACGAAGAATTTAGAACGGCCGATTAGAAAATAACTGCGAACTTTTTTTTTTATGAGAAACAGAAGCTTGCATTGTCCATTTTGTTTGATCACCTTTTTGCCATTTTTCAAGCAACTTTGCCAACTTCCGCGTTCAAAAAAGTTTCCACCATTTCCGACAAGTTCCAAGAATATTGTCACACAGCAGTGAAATTCGTAGTTTTAAACCTTCTTCACTGTACGGCGTTTTCCTTTTTTTTCCCTTTTCGAAGGTGGTATGGTAAAATAGGAAAATGTTACTTTTTGAAATCGACGCTAAACAAACGACTGTTAACGAAATCGTGCGTTTTTGTTTCTAAAACAAGCTTGCACAATCAGATGGTACAATGAATTTCCGATTTAAAATGAAATCAGTTCATTTGTTGGAAGAAAAATGCAATTACTTTCTAATTCGATATTTAACGTTAAATCGGTTTCGAGTTTCTGCAGAAAATGTCGTTACATAGACGATGTGACATTTAGACCACTGATATTCCCAGTTAAAAGCTACTTTGCGTCGCAAAAATGGGAAACAGCGAGTTTTTGGGTAATTGCAGACACGTTTTCGTTCTTTAAACGCGTTCAAGTGGGCTTTCAGGTGTGGCCGGCGAATAGAAGTGAATCTTTGCGTCGGTGAAGCCTGTTGAAAAGAATCGCGCGCAACTATTCATGCTGCGACAGTAACGCATTCGTTCATTAATCTCGCGCGTTCCCGTTTACCGCCAAACCGAGAACTTTCCTTCCCAACAATAGGGAACGCGCCAGTGTCGCGTTTACTACCTGATTGCGGTGCAACAAAGTAGAGTACACCAGTCTTCCTAGCAAACGTGAACCAAATTCCCCAGTTTCTAAACGTCAAAATCATAATGGCAATGACTTCATTATGATTATGGGCATAACATAATTACGAAATGAAAAAAAAGAGAGATGGATCCAGTGTGCGGGACCATAAGTGGCACAGTCTAATTATTACGGAAGAAAGAAGGACAACCGTAAAAAAGATAGTATCGAAAAGAGCGATCTTTCTTATTATATTAATTCCCCGATTTAAAAATCCTGTTACAATAACGGCTTTATTATGACTGTAAGTACAACATTATTGTGAAATGATACAGAGAGATGGATCGAAAGTTTAGCACCACGGGCATAAGTAGCACAATCTAATTATTATAGAAGAAAGAAGACCAATGGTACGAAACGTAATACCAAGGAAGAAGAAAACAATCTTTTTATTACGTTAAATCTTTAACCTAAATACCGAATAATAAATTCCTAATCTAAACCTAACCTAAATACCGAATAATGATAAATTCATTATGAATATGAGCATTACAATAAGAAGAAGACGTAGAGAAATAAAGCGGAATAGCAAAAAAGAAAATAGCACAATGTAACTATCGCGGAAGTGTACAATTTTCTTTTATTGCATTAACGCTTCGATCCAAACGAAATATCCTCGTTACGTGTTCCAATCATAAAACTCTACTATAAAACGAGCAAAAGAAAAACAGCGAACCTAATCCGAACTACACGCATTGAAAGAACATTTGCTTGTCGTAAAAACATAGGAATGCAAATTCGACACCGAACAAAGTTAACAAATATAATATAGAAATACCAGACACAGAAGAGAAGCATCCCGCCTACACCCACCGCTGACACCTTTCTCACAAACTCACCGTGAAATCGGATCATAGAAAAAGCGAGTGTACCTTCGCACGTTTCAAAGCAACCGCGATGAATCCTCGAAGCGGCGGCTCTTCGATCTTACTAGCACGTTCCAGGGATTTGGTTTCTGTCCCATTGTTACCGTCACGGAATCCGGCAACGTTTGTGCGAATTCACCTGCGTGCCGTGAATGTGGCACGCGAGCCAACACTGTTCGTCTCGGCTCGCCACGGCCCTAGCTATGGGATAATCACGAAGTAGGTAAGCGAGCATCGAGGATGCGTCGTTGTCGCATTAGAGATGCGTTAACCTCGATTGAGCCAGTGTCGAGATCGGCACAGTGACACATTCCATTTGACCAATCCATTTTTTAAGAACCTGTTCAAAATTTACTCATCGGGCTTCACCCATTGGCATTCACGATGGCACGAGTCGGTCCGAGACGGCACGAATCTGAACATTTCGTTCTTTCCAAATTTTTGCACCTCAGGGATAATAACGTTCTAAATTGAAATTGCAGTCTCAGGCTGTGTGTTTGTCACAAATGATTTTTGGAAAGAGAGATCAGACGGAAGTTGAAATTACATTCCTACGAGCGTGAAATAGGATTTGAATTAGACAGGTAGAGGAGACGGTGGCTCAGAATAAAAGAGAATAAAGTGGAGAATTACCAGGATTCAATAAATCGCCCAGTCGACAAACGTTTGTTTTCCTCGCCGGGGACACGCCCAGTTAGCCGCAGAAAAAGACGACCGCGAGTGAAGGTGAAGGATTGCAGTCTGGTGCAACGGACGAAAAAGATGCGAACGTGATTCACTCTTCGCGAGACAACCGTAATTTGCTCTCGTTGTTACGTGATTCGTTGCACTACCTACGCCTCGAGATTACTCACCGAAGAACAATCTTCAAGTTCTTGCTCCTTAATTACAACGTGTCAAACAAAAGTCTAATCTGTCATTCACGGTGGAACACAATTCGAGGAATGCCCAACTGTACGCATCCTTGAAAAACTGAATGAAACGCAGAATGGACGAGCGGAGGTTTAGAAAAGTTCGAGACATTCGAGAGTAGTTTGAATGTAGTATGATTTAAGTTGAAGGAAAAGATTCACGGTTCGAATAAATTCAGATATCCCTGCAGTCAGCGCATATTTCCCGTAGAGAGAAATTCCTAATCGATAACCCCGATCGAACTCGAGGAAATTCACGTCCCAACAGCCGCGTAAATCGCTTCATTATCGTTCGATTCAACGAGCCGAGCGAATCTGGATCGCGATCTCGCGGGATCCAGAGAGCAGGAAACGATCGGTGGAAGGCACATGCGCGCGAGAGTTAAGGCCGCGGTCCGTCCACGACCTAAAACTACTTCCAACCATCACGATGAAAGGTCAACAGGATCACGGTGCCAGGCGTTTCAGTAAGATGCGCTAGCTTCCATACGCTTGTCCCCTCTCCTAGCTCGTTCCCGCAGACATAAACGAAACTTAATGTCAGGTCGTTCTACCTTCTTCTATCTCGATCTCGATGCCAGTGAGTGGGTCTGTGTGTCAGAATGGGTCGCATGCTCACGCTGTGAGAGAATCTTCACTCGCGGGGAGCGAGTGGCGAGAGCGAGGAAGGAGATAGACGGCACGAGGCACGAGCGTACTGAAGCGACGAAGAGAACAACAGAGAACGTTGGTTGTTTAGAGGCCGTTGCAGGGGGGCCCCGAGGAGGCTCGGGGGGAAACATTGTCACGTGTACCGCATTGGTACGTCCGCGGGCTGTTGGCACTGCTCCTTACGTGGGAGACAGCTTAGCCCGGTTCGCGAGGGATGGCGGATCCTTGGTATATATCCGACCGGACGTATGCCGCTGACGCCAGTTCCCAGTCTAGATCCTGAAGTTCGCGGAAGTGCGCTCAGTGATCTCGCGAATAATCACACGTTCACCGTGACGTTTCATTCGCTCGTGTCCCTCTCGTCGAGGATCGAACGAGTCGCGAGGAATCATCCCGTCTCAGCGGAAGAAGCAGACGAAGAAAGAAGATGATCGATCTGTCCAAGTGTGTGCTCGTCTTGCTGGCGTGTTGTGCGATCTGCTATGCGTCCTCGGCGGTCAAGGAGGAGGACACTCTCGTGGACAGGGGCCTCAGGGCGATGTACAGAGTCTACGAGGACTGTCAGCATCGGAACATAGCGGTTTCACCCTGCCTGAAGAAGAAGGCGATCGCGTTCTTCGAAAGATTGGGCCGAATGCGTACGCTGCCGTTGTCGGAGAACTTCGAGTTGATCAGAACGGCGAACGAAATGCCCAAGAGCTCCCTGTCCGAGCTGGAAACTACACTGGGCAGAACAACGTCCAGCAAGGACGAAATTCTCAACGAGATTCTGTTCGATCGAGTCGCCTCGCTGTTGAACAGCTTCAACGTTCAGATTCGGCTGCCGAGGACCAGTGCCGGCGAACTGAAACGAGGCATGGAAGAGGGACGCGGTAAAATGAAGAAGATGATGGGCATGATGATGATGGGAATGGCCATGAAACTCGCGGCGTTGATCCCCATTGCCCTTGGTGTGCTGTTCCTGCTGGCTGGAAAGGCTCTGATCATCAGCAAGATCGCTCTGGTCTTGTCTCTGATCATTGGACTGAAGAAACTGCTCAGCCAGAAGAACAGCGGCGACCACCACGGTGGCTGGCAGCAAGGTGGCGGAGGCTGGGACAGGAGCCTGAAGAACGTTTTCGCCGCTATGGAAACGTCGACGACCGAACTGACTCGCGACTACGCGCAGAACTTGGCCTACTCGGCGCGACATCAGCACTGATCGTCGCGACCAGCGAAGGGGGAGGAAGAGGAAGAGGATAGGAGGTCTTCCGATTCCGTTCGGCGTGCGTGGCGCCACAACGACAACTGCTTCACGTTCTAAATCGACCGACATTGCACTTGCTGCGCATCGATGAGATTATGGCTAGGCAAACAAATGTCGATCTGATTAATTGTCTCTGACAGATTCGTAAATATTAAACAGATTAATTACTTTGGTAGAATCGTAAAGACACAGGCACCTGATAACGAAATTTCACACGAAAAATCGCATCTTCTCGCCTCAAACCGCACAAACGATTTAGACAAACGATTCTACAGAGTGACGACACGATTTTCTTACTTATATAGAAACTAGTTCGTTGATTGTTGTTCGCTTAAATGTTCTTCGTGGAAGGGAATATTGCGAAGACTTGTAGCTTGTTGCGAATCTTGACACTCGAAATTGGAAGCTCGATTTGTAATCTCTAAACACCGAGTCTCTTTGCAAGGATTTACGTTGACAGTTGACGATGTATGTTGTTAAATTATTTATAAAGGAAGAGCATGGCTGTCGTGTTTCAACTATCTTTGTTAATTATTCTCTTACAAATCGTACCCTGTAGAAGTTAATTCGGAAAGTATCCGAGAAACGAGACGAGTAGCGGTAATTAGTTGCCAAACTTGCATCGCGGACGCGACGCGAGAAACGAGCGTGATAATCGTTAGCTAAACGTATACCGCGAACGTCAGCGACATTCGCTCGCAAATGCCGTCACGCAACAGTCGGATACACCGCATACCTGCCACTCATTTTCGCTCCCCGTCAACCGAGAAACCATTCGGCACGATAATAGCTACGCAATCATTTCCGCGCACGCGAGTTTCTAACGGAATCGGGACGAGGCACTCTATTAACTTATTTGCGCTCGGGACGGCGTGCGAACGGTCGAGTTAAATAACCTCCAAATTCAATTTTGCAATCGTCTCGCCGCAATCACACCTCCTGGATAGTTTAATTATTCACTCAAGCTACGAATGATGAATATTTATTGAACGCCATGATATTTATTATTACGACATATTGTTAACCCATTGACTCTGTAACAGTTTCCCGATAGATCAAGACTGAGATCGAATAAAGAGAGGCACGCAATCGACGTGAACAAGGAAGACGTAATGATTTAATCATTTTTCATCGCATATATCTTTCGCTACACATACGAGATACGCTCTTACTCCTAGAGTCCGACAGCGGGGATTACGTGGATCGCGAGAAGACGGCGTGAACTCGCGATCCACGCGACCGAGAGTTCGAAAGCTATCCGAGTACATCGATCGGTCGCAACGATCGTTCCGTTGTCGAAAAACCAGCAGCGTCGGTCTAACTCGTTGTCGTTCTCACTTCACTTTCAGACCGAGAACCGCGGCGAATAGCGCGAAGAAGAAGCCCGCGAGCAACGCGGTGGCCTTTAACAGTATCAGCCCTCCGATCATCGTTGGAATCAGAGCGACGAACTTCAGCTTGTAGGCCATTAGCAGCGCCATCATCGTACGGTCCATTTTCCGCTTCCTTCGGCGAGGACGGTCTGAAAGCGATTGGAA
>KQ435706.1:1032567-1045105 GCA_001276565.1 Melipona quadrifasciata
TTTTCACGATTTCAGCAGCTTCATAATGTATTGTAAGGAAATTAATTAATAAACGAGATTAAATATCGCAGCGATCAAGCGTTTTCTGTTTCATCGTGAAAATTCATCCAAATATTTAAACTCGCGTAAAATTTCGATAATTTCGGCAAAAGTGGTAATTGCTGAGTATGAAGAGGTTTTATGTTACCTGGTGTGTGTAGGTAATCTTTCGACAAACCCAAACCAGTATTCCTGGTCTTCACCACTTTCGTTTTATCTTCTCCGCGTAGAACAGCGACACTGTTTGGTGCAACCTTATTATGAACCTCCTTGATAACCTTCTTCACAACAGATTCCTTGTGGTGTGTACGCTTGTCGTCGGACCTCAAACCTTCCAACGCGCGTAACACACAGCTCAGAGTTAACAAAACGGCGACTATCAGATTCACTCTCGGTTTCATTTTCCCGTGTTTCCGTCTACGATGGAACGTGGCTGCCGGTTACATCGTCGACGTGCTCGCGAATTCCTCGGCTCACGACGATTCTCAAACGCATCCGACCTTTTGATTCTTTTGCCGATCACGATAGAGCCGCTATCTCCAACGTTGCCCGCACCATGACTTTGCCTAATTATCCGTTTCGACGTTTCTGCAAGCGTGAAATGGTGACTGAGTTTGATAATTCCGACAGAATGGCCAGTTCAGATTCAAACCTGCTCGAACAGTTTAGCAAAACAATATTCGAAAGTCACAAAGATGCGAAAAGCGCTTAATGGATCAGTTTCATCGAGATGTTGGAAGTCTCCGGCAATTTAGAAAGACGAGAGAGGTACGTGCGTGACTCGAAGAGACGTTAGGGCGGCAATTTTACGAAACTCGAGTGCATTTTATCCTTCGAACAAGATTGCATCGTCACTAGATCGAAAGGAAAAAGAAAAGGAAAAAACTCGCCACTTTGAAACAACTTACGACTCTCGTCCAGTCTAACGTGATCGTTCAACGAAGCTTACAGAGATTCCCTCGCGGTTCCTCCGTTCCTCAGCTTCTGTGCCAACTGTCCCGTGCCTGATTTATTTCCGAGAGATCTCGAACGATGCGGAATGACGACACTCACGTTCGAATACAAATGACGAAATGATGGTTTCCAGGTTTGTAACGGACTACAACAGCGAGCAACCGCGACCGCGAGCTAACTGATGCGCTCTTGATTCCCCGGCGACGACCTGTGGGGGGCTGTACAGGGTACCACGCCGGGCACGCTTCAGTTACCAGCAGGATCGACAGTCCGTGAAAAATGAGCACCGTGCGACGTGGCGGCAATATATGCGTGCGGCAAGCGCTATGATCCAAATTGTCGGCGGCAATATGTGTCAAGTTATATTGCCGAACGGTACAGCAGATTATCCTGATGTTCGCCGCGAGAGAAGGAAGGGAGTACGATGCTGACGTGGGGTGATGGAATCGTCAGTGATCATACGGTGCGAACGATCGTACCACATGGACGATGATTTGAGTTACGCTGAGCTGCTAACCGGGCCGATGACAGGACGATTGAAACGTAACTGATCCTCGATTCGCTTTGAATCTGGGTGGTACGATCTATGATTGTAGATATAGGTATGTACAATGGGCGGATAAAGGGAAAGAATGAAAAATGGGAGGAGTGAAATTGAAATCTTTTCGTCTGATGCACATAACAAGCCGAAAGAATTGAGCAAACTTGAAATTTTGAAGCAAATGGTTAAAAATTTTCGAATTAGAATTAGAAGGAACGAAATGTGATTTGGCCTTAACGTGGGTCTGAAAGAAATGTAAATGTATTTTAGTGGAAACAATTGGAATGAAAAAGAAAAAGAAAAAGAATGCAGAGAGATGAAGCTGAGACAAGAAATTTTCGAAAAGATAAGGCTAACAGCGATGAACGTTCTAATAGTCTTATTTGTCGAGAGGTTTGTAGCGCGGAATTCCTGGAATCAACCGCGATTCTACAGGAAATTGACAGACAACACGCGATACAGTTTATCGCGTTCCGACATACTCGCATGAAAGTTGAATCCTCGTGCCAATCGTACATCAAGATGCAATTATGGTAAGTTTTCGAGCCCTGGATTACAACATTATTCATGTGGATGGTGTTATTACACATTAGATCATTTTAACTGTCATACATTTTTAATACATAGAGTATTGCAATTTTGTCACATTTTTTGTTGATTTTTTTTCTTAATAAAATGATACTGTAAATGGCTGTATTGAACAATATAAAATTTTTTGTATTTTTATAGGCGTATATATGTAATTTACTTTCAAACTGAATTCAACAGAAACTATGACATGACTTTTACATGTGTTGGCAATTTATGCATAATATTGTCAACATGTTTATTGCGTGCAATTTGCATAATGATATTTTCACATTGTGAATTTTTATATCATTCAAAGCTATAAAATTAGCATTAAAAAAAACTGTATTTTTGGACATTAATGTACAAGCAACCTGAGACAATTTATTTTATTCACGCAATACGGTTCAAAATTAATAGTTAATACATTGTGCTCTATAATTATTTCCCATAAACACACTCTTAAAACACACTTCATTTCTACAGCTTATAGATAATACAGAGATTATCATGAAAAAATATCGCATACCATTAAATAAATAGTTAATGATATTAATAATCAAATATCAAATGGGAGGGCCGTCGTAAGAATAAAATGTTAAACTTTGAACGTTCGGCCAAACGAAGAAGTGGGATAAAAATTGACACACAAGTCTCGTTTCGGAAGAGTCTCTCTCGGAAAAGGGCCACCGGAGCAGAAATGGCGATATTGTGTGTAGGAATCGAGGAAAACAGACGCTGTCGGAGCAGTTCTATTCATGTGCCAGTTGAAAATGCATTGTAACGTTCCGCAAGGAAGCGAAGGGCAATTTCGTAGCTTCCTGCGTGAACACGGTGACGCGAATAATTGCGCGAGAAACGGGACAAACGGCAAAAAGGAGGAACAGATGAAAGAAAGGGGAGGTCGAAAAGTCTAGGCCTGCAAAATCATAGTCATCATTGCGGTCCTCTTTCGTTCTTTGTTTCGAGCGTTGCATGTCGTTGTGTAATGATCGATATTGCCGCTTTATTTTCAGAGAGACATAACGGTCTGCCGTTGCCCCGCGATTAAATAGCGAGGAACACGGTCCCGATTCGAGATGTTTCCACAAAAACTATCGGAAACGGTACGATAACCAGAACGATCGATTTATTTTCACTCGATACGATTTATCTCACAGTTTCTTCGGGCAATTCTGATCCGAGTAATTGTTCGTATTGTTTGTATCAACGAGCAAGAAATTAATCGCGCAGTTCAAGGTAAATCAACAAATAATTCGACGAAGGATAATTGACAGATTTGTTACTGGCGCACGCCACACGCCAACCGGATGGTGTTTTAGAGCCGGCAATCACATCACGCTTGTGTTTTCCTATTTCCGATTACTCGGCAATTTAACATGACGCGCCGTGAAAATTTATTATCGTCTCTCTTTTCAGATCGTTTCACACGTGATAATAATATTCTTAAATATCCAACAAAAATTCGAAAATTTTCAGAATCAAGAAAACTCCCTCCAAACAAAATTTCCACCGTCGAAATCGAAGTGTCCGTACCACGACAAAATCGGTTTGTTTCTACGATTACCCAGAACGTTTCCTTTCGCGGGTCGCAATCGTTTTCGTTTCACCTCGCGTCGCTCGCCACTCCGTCAAGATTCGTCCCCGTAAGCTCGGACCACGCTCGAACGGTCCGGATGGATTACTCGAGTGTGAAACGAACGAGTTGGTTAACGATCGAAGCCGGCACACACTCTCGCGATGATCGGTAAAACATCCATCCGCCGCTGAAAATGATTCTGGGACCAGTCGTCCTCATCGTCGTCCAATGATCGGAGAGAACAAAGACGGACGTGGACGGGAATGGACAGTGAATCCTTCGTCACGCGTCAGTACCAAGTTAGATGGTGGTCTCCTTCTCTGGGCTTTTCACATTCCACCTATATAAACTAATGGTCCGGTCTAGGGCGAATGTCAGTTAACATTTCATTTGCCAGCTGGACAGTTCGTCCATCAACAGTCTCCTCGTCATTCTCTCTCTCTCTCTTCTTTTTTTCTTTTCTCGATCGTCGCATCCTTCGATGATTGGGTAATTGTGAATTACAATTTGAGTGTCGTCTGTGAATTTCAGTGAGACAAATTGAACTCGATTTTATTTTAGTTTACTTTTTTCTTTTCCCTTTCGAGAAGTGCGCGCCGCGTTTTTCCGACGACTTTCTGTAGGATATTAACCGGTGGTGAAGGAAGTCGTCAGATGAGACGGAAGGATGCTGATGCTGTACCCGCTGTTCTTTCTTCCTTTGCTAACGGCGACGGAGATCACGCAGCCTACCAAGTTGCAGGAGCTTCAACTGGAAAAATCGAGGAATCCTGCGGACTGGATCGGTGATGGTATTTTGAACGCTGTGGACACTGTCCTTCCTGTGGCTCGATCTTCGTTTGAAGGTATACGAATTAAATTAAACTGCACGTCTCTAGTGCCTCTTCGTTTGTCGTTTTATCGCTCAACCGTTAATCGTTCACTACAGTTCGACGTAGTAGATTTATTTTTTGAAAGGAAGAATCGATGCTCCGTAAAGTGTAATCAAGTAATTATCGTGAGATGTGACGATAAAAAGTTGTTGCGATCGGAGACTCGGAGCGTTAATAGACTGAAAGGAGGAAGCATGTTGTTACACAGGCTTATTAGCGGTGGCTGGTAGTTATCGTAATGCGATGCTCGGTCGTTCACAGTGCGTGGTCGACCAACACAGAGGCTTTCCACTCCAGTTCACTTTATTATTTTGTTCGTTTCATGAACGTGACTAATAAGAAGTGCTTCCTTTTTTATCTTCGGTGACTCGCGTTATCTGGTGCATCCAGGATGACACAGAAACGGTATCCGATTTTGTTGAATCGACAGTGCATCAAACGATCAATTTGAATTTCCTTTCAATTCTAATCGGCTAATTATTCACGCATTGTCTTACTTTGTTGCACGCAGCTCGCAAGAAGAAAAAACACAAGATGAACAAATACATCATCCCTCTGATCATAGGAGTTATGTTGATCAAGTCGATTCTGCTGCCTATAGCGTTGAAAACTTTGGCTATACTAAGCGGCAAGGCAGTCGTTTTGAGTTTGATGAGCTTGATCCTGGCAGCTATCGTCGGGTTGAAGAAGGTCGCTCAGAGTCACTCCGGGACGAGCTACGAAGTGGTGAACGTGCCCGTGAATAAGTACAAGAGACAGGACTTTATCGAGAGGGACGACGTGATGGACACCGAGCCGTACAAATTTTATAGAGAACGTAGAAGAAAGTAAAGATGGATCGTTATTGAAAAATTTTAAAACCTTCTCTTGTTCATTTCAACCCCCTCAACCCATTTGTGATTCCATCCATTTTTCACACAGTTACATTTCGATTTTATCCCGAATCAATCGTTCGCGCTTGTCAAGCAAGCCAGAGTCGATGAAAACTCGTTCCTCGTTCAGACTAACACAAACGAAACGAAACTTGCTAATTACTCCGTTACGCGGAAGGAAGGAACCGGGAAGTTGGCGAACGAGAAACGAAGCGAGTCGTAGAGAGTGTTTTCCGAAGGCAAATGATCATTTTCTTGTTTACAAGCGATGCTCGACTCCATGGGAACTGTTCCCTCGAACAATGGGTATAAGTTAATTGCTTCGATCCGTCACGTTTTTGATTACGTAATTGCGTCGCTTCTTCGCGGAGTGAAAGTTCATCTCCGACACCAAGAATTATAAACTCGCTCACTGTAAATTTTATTAACACGTAGCTGTCGTTACGGAATTCTTGCAAGTTTATTTTTACAATTTCACTGTAAAAACAGAGGACACCATGGACGTGTGAGAAATTCAGAAAATGACAAAGATGTGAAAAGAACGAGCCGGCGTTAAATAGGACAAGTCTAGCATTCAGGCTGTCGACTTCAAAATATTCAAGTTTCACTGCCCCTTAAAATCCGTCCTCTGAGAAAGCATATTTCCTCCCAACTTCATTCCTGTTGTACGCAGAATATTTTCAAATATACGTTTCGCTAAACTGTGTCGATCGAAAGTTGGAAAATTATACGAAACGGTAATGTAGTCAGAAGAAAGTAATACGATCGCAACAGCAGTCGAAATTGAATCATCGTCGAAAGCAAGGTGAGTAGCCGCGAAGAAATTTCTCCGTTTATCACGTGATATTAACATTTTTTGAAATTCTTCTACCTTTTACGGTCTATTCATTCCTATTTTCTACAACTGCTCGAAACATTATATTCTTAATCGAAATAACAACTGTATTATACATATACACGCTTCAAAGAATTCTTTTCTATTTCCAATTTTTTTTATTCCTTCCTATTTTCTATAACTGCTCCTATAATTGCTCAGAATAATTACGAAACTGCTGTTATATTAATTGGACAAATAAAAGTGAAAAAGTTTTATAATCTTGATAGATAAACACCCTCGTATTGTCACACAATACTCTTAGTTTAATTTTAGCAGACGAAAAGCATTTGTCACACTGTGAGAGAATTTCTTTCTGTTCTGTTTAAATTCTAGACATTTTTTAACAATCTCAAAGATAACTACCATTGGCCAGTAATTTGAAGAATGGAAAAATAAGTGAAAAGTGGACATAAAAGTTAAAGTAACATAAAAGAACGATCTGATTATTCGGGCTGTGCGTTATCGTACCATTTATTTATATTCGTGATAATGATTCTTTGTGACAATCAGTCACAGACTTCGTGGTTAGGTGTAACCTAGAAAATTAATCACGAAAATCCATCGTAAGGATACCGTTAACGCGGAGATGACGAAGCTCCGCGCGACTGTTAAATATTTAAACAGACCCGCTGCGGAGACAATGGAGCGGCACCCGCGAATAAGGCAGTTGCCATTTCAAGGCACGTGCTACGTGAAAGAAAAAAAAAGGGACGATCCTGATGAGATGTACGCATTGTTGGACATTGTTTGCCGAACGAATGACATCGGTTGAGCTACTTTGCGTCCATTGTCGGGACAAGAATTCGCAGTTAATCCTTATTAAAAAAAAAAAAAAAAAATTAAAAACAGAAGGAGTTACCTGGATGCTTAGGCATGGCGTCTAGTTAATACTTGACGTTTGTTTCGAGGAAAAGGAGAAAAGCAGTATCAAAAACAAAAAGGAAGAAAAAGCAAGTGAAATGCAGGTATTGAAATACCGACAAGAAATACAGCTGTCGTAATTCTTACTCTGTCCATTCAGCCGCGTTTTGGTGTACCCAGCGCTATTGACAGAGCAAACAGTGTCAGAGAAAGTAGAATTTTCTTCGACGATCTGCGAATGGTACAATTCTAGAAACGCAAAAAAAAAAAGATTCCGTGCGAACGATTTGCCCGACGAGTCACGTTTTAAGGGGAACGATTATGCGAGCAAATTAAGGGGAAATCAAAGAGAGTGTCAACAAGAGGGAAACTGTTTAGAATAGGTGTTATATCAAGACGGCGCAATTCGTAACTTGGACAAATGACTGTGTCTGTGGGTCAAGGTGAGCGGCTTATTACACGTGGAACTGCCTGAATGCATCGATCTCGATCGTGAAAGATTTATTGTACAATATTCAATGAATCGAATAGAATTTAGTGAATGCCTGAGAGCGCTCAGGAGGAAGTGATCTGTTGACGATACGCCATGATCGTCAACAGAATAAAAAAATAATCCTAAAATAATGAAAACTTTAATTTCATGGAGGTAAATTTAAGAAAGATAATATAGGTAATATAGATAAGAAAGAAAGAATTTTCCAAAATTAATCAACGATCATCAAGCGATAGTTTTCTCACAGAGGATTAAAATTCTTTCCATCCGCAGTGTGACGTTATTTTAATCTGAATTCATCCAAATTGGTAGTGCATCGACGGGCCATCAAGACGTCCCTTCGTCCGTGACGTCGTCATCTCCCCTACTAACCTAAATCTCGAGATCTAGCAGGGCTACCAGATATCAGCGATCGTCTACGGTAAGATCCGCCCAGTTTCAACTGCTCCGTCGAAACGTGGAAGTGGTCGTTTGTTTAAAAAATTATTGAAGAAAGTTTCTTCTAACGGGGAGGTGAGTAACGACGTGTGCGATGATGCCTCGTGTGCCTTAGTCGCATGTCGTCTTCACATGCGTCATCGGTTAGAGTGGGGATATTGGGGAGGGTCCCAGCTGGTGAACACCTATAAAGATAGAAGCTACGGAGGGTCAGATCACACTTTGTTCCGAAAATTTTCCGAGGGACGTGCTCGATCCTCTTCAACGCCATCTCCGTGTAATTATCGGTTGGACAAGTCGAACCGGGAAGAAGAGATGGACAAATTGGTGATTCTGGGAATTGTTGCCGCGTCCGCGATGGCTGTGCCCATGCCGGATTCCAGCGGAGTTCAGTTGAACAGGAATCTCGATTGCTTCGAGCAAGAGAACGAGCTGTTCAGCTGCGTGTTCGTCAAGACCGTCAGCGCTTTGGATAGAGCTGCCAGGTCTAGTGATATCGAGATTGTCGATGGTGTGAAGTTTGTGAGAGAAACGCCAAGTGAGTCGAATCCCTTAAACTCGTAATTACCTAATTTTAGAAAATTATAATCCGTCGATGATTAACTTTCAGCCCTTGATGGGGTCCAGTTTATCGCGAGGCTTACAAGCATTGACATTTTATTTTTATAAAAATATTCATTTCTTGTCCATCTTATCCATAGAGTTGCTGTTAAAATTTAATTGCCCAAAACTTGAATCTACCAACTTTCTAAAAATTTCTAAAATCTTCTCCAACAGCTCGGTCTTGTAATACACCACATTTTTCTCCACAGTTGAACGCAGCGGCAAAGACCTGAAGACAGAGGTCGAGATGATGAACGAACTGCCGAGAGATACGTCGGACAGGGCCATCAAACTCGCCAATATGTTGTTCGAGTCGGCCATATCGTTCATGAAGTCCCACAGTCTGAAGCTGAGCATGCCCGAGGAGGGTTCAATCTCCCGCGCTTTTGACGAAGGTAACTTTCTATCTCGCGCTATGATAGAGACGCTCCCATTACGTAATCCTCGCCGACGCGTCACCGGTATGAACGAATAAACTGTTCGCCGAGCCTTTCACCTTCGTGATATCTATACGCGCCGCGGCAACCTGTTCCGGATAAACTCGTTCCTCGCGCACCACCTCCTCCATTCGCTTTCGTTCAGAAATTCTACGTACACTGCCCCTCTCGGGCAGAGAAAAAATCTCACTGCGTCCGATAACACGTCCGGCGACTATTAATTAGCGGCATTTAGAATCCGCTGACTAATAGACAAGAACAAATATGCTTGGATCGTTGAATGATTCTTCAAAGTTTAGTTTGGTTTTGGTTTTTAGTTTGATTAGATTTTGGAGAAGAAGCGAAGCTTCGTTTATTCGGATATTTTCTGAATCTTTTGGGGAAAAGATTATTTCAACTCTTGAGCTGAGAGTAGTCAAACAGGTTACTCAGATTTTCCTGTTCAGATAAAATTTAAAATCCTACTCTCTCCCAGATGATCTGTTATTCGCCATCTTCGCGTTAAATATTGCTTCAATTTAATTTTAAATAGAATCGAACGAAAACTTTTCAATCTGTTTTTGTTAGGTTCTCAAGATGCTCAAACTTTCAAATCTCCAAATAAACGATATGTCTGCTGGCAAATTAATTTCCACGTATAAAAACTTTTATTTCCAGGTCGCGCCAAAATGAAGAAGATGGCACTCCCTCTGATCGCCGCCGCAGGAGTGAAACTGTTCGCCCTGATCCCAATTCTTCTCGGAGGTCTCGGTCTCCTGGTCACGAAGGCCCTGTTTGTGGGAAAAATCGCCCTCCTGTTAGCCGGAGTGTTGGCTTTCCAAAGATTATTCGGCGGCAGTAGCTCCGGAGCCGCCAGTTTCTTTAGCAAGAATACTCAACCATCGACCGGATGGATCGACAGCGCTAACCAAGGCTGGTCAACCAATGTCGCGGCTCAACCTCAGGGCTACTACAAGAGGAGCTTCGACGTTGAAAACGGAAAAGTGGATGCTCATTCGATGGCATACTCAGCGCAAGCGCCAATCACGAACGAAACCAATTAAAAAAGAGACGACGATCTCGAGTCCACGTTTTATGGGGAACGAAAGAATCTGGGCTACCCAAACGCCATACATTCCGAGTCTGGTGTGTGTGATGCACTCTGGGCTCGTTCTCGACTGCTAGATTAATATTTAAACGGATAACTTATGGATCGAGTAAATTATTAATAATCTTTTGTAATTAATAAATTATTTTTATTACTGTAGACGATATTTTCTGCATTCGAGTTACTCGAAAATTGAAAATTCTCGACTTCAAACGTCAAAATTGGAACAGAGCGGAGGAAAGCATGATTTTTTTGAAAAGATTATTTCGAGATTTTGATAGTGATTTCGGTCATCGCGTAGCTGGATGATCAATTGTGAAACTCGAGGTGGAGTTTTGACACGGTTTTCCTTTCTTCGGGCATCGGTAGGTCGAAAGCAGGGACGATTTCTAGTTCGAAGAGATTATTTATGCACGTGCCAGCTATGCGAGGCGCGAAGCTGCATAGAAAACGCTCGGTACGTGATTAGTGTTTGCCTGGCGCGACGCGCGAAATATCGACATGTTGGCAGATCGGGCCGGCAATCGGTCTGGCTCATATGCCATTCCGATCGGACATACCTGCGCTTCGTTTGCACTCCCACCGCATTCCCCGTTGTACCCTATTTTCGCGCCTTCTCTCACCCCGTTCTTCGCCCATCGTTCCATTTCATTCTCTCTTTTCTTCCCTCCTTCGGCCGCTTCCGACCGAAAACAGATTCGGGACACACGCCGCTCGGTTTTGCATGCGGTTCTGTGTCACACGCGCCAACAGGCACGGAAATCTAATTTTCACCGAGGAACTTATTACCAACTGTCTCGTGAATATGACGTACCGCGAAGAAACACGCGGGAGTGGCACGAAAGCGCGGATTCTGCTTGCGGAAACTCGCCCATTGTGTCAACTGGACAAAGGAACGCTCGTTTCGGCGCCTCCCTTTTATTCTTCTGTTCGAAGTACGAAAAACGCGATACACGTTCCATTGTATAATACATATACGGCCGAAGTACGGCGCTGTCCTCTGTCCTTTGCCGTTTCGTGAACGGAATTTACAGAGAGAGTTTTACAGGTCGGAGGAACAAAAGCTCCACGAATAAATCACGCTTTTAACTAACGTGGTAAATAAGCTGCTTGAAAGATCGTTTCCTTGTTTTCTCCAAAGCAAATCAGTCACACCTTCGACAAACCATCGACTTTTCCCGCTTTTCAACAACTCTAAGGATACTCAACGTGTCATTCATCCTCAAAGTTTCTACGAATCTCTATTTTCCACTTATATTTCTCTAAGAGTAAACAGCCGCTCTTGTATGCTTATCGCTTGTGTGAAATGTAATGAAATTGATTCTTTCATTTCGTCTCTTATTTCTTTTCTTCGTCGATCGAAGCCGAATTCAAACGAAAGAGACAACACTTGTCAGACTTTATTAAAAAAAAAAAGAAAAAATAATAATAATACAATCGATATACGACAGTTTCGATACGCCAAAGTTTTACCACTTGGAAAAGCAGTAAAATTGGTATTCCGATTGATTTTTACTTTCGGTCGATCAGAGCCTAATTTAAACACAGACCGTAGACAGATAGACCGTTCGAAAGTGATCCCGCTGAAAAGGAAAATTAGTTTCTATCGGTAGACGATACGTCACGGGGACGTACGCACGCGCTGTACAGTGGCCAGGCGGTGAGACGTGGAAATTAAAATTCTCGACACCGCGGCCCTTGCACGTTGCTTGCCAAATGGTTCAAACTGGCCCCACTATCGATCGCCGGTCGAAGTATAAAAGAAAAATTGCCCCCGGGGCAAACAGTCAAAATCCTAGTGTCCGTCCTGTTCGATAGCGAATCGACCATCACCATGAAGCCATTGATCGCGATATTGGCGTTGTTTCCCGTTGCGTTTGTCATGGCTGAGAACGCCAGGAGCGCGGAGATCAGGCTAACCGAAACGATGGACGAACTGAACAAGAGGGACGCCATCAAGATCTACGGTGACATGATCACTTTGGAGAAGGTGGAATTTGCGGAGGACGAAGAGACTGCTGGAAGAGCTAGCCAGGATCCTCTAGTGAGCAAGATCGAAGAATTCTTGAGGAGCAGGAGAATTCACGTGCGTCTGCCTAGCGATGGATCTTCCGCAGACATGTTTGGAAGAGCTCTGGGTCGGAAAGACGTGGCGATTGAGCTCAGAAGCTTAACAACGGGAGCTTCCGAAGGTAAGAAATTTCTTCGACAGAAATTCTATTTTTAAACTTTTAAGCGAAACAATGTCCAAAAGATTTGAAGTGTTCAAGAGTCGTTCGATTTTTAAACTCTTTGGAAATGAATACTGAAAAAGTTTG
>KQ435706.1:1045188-1065102 GCA_001276565.1 Melipona quadrifasciata
AGTTTGGAACCCTCGGGAGTCATTTCATTTTCAAGCTTAATTTTCAAAATTTAAAGAATAGTCTTCGCACTTTCCACTGTGCACGCGCGGAGTAGCAAATGTAAAGTTCATCAAACGTATTCGATCGACTCTGTACGGAGTTGTGGCTTCGAAGATTTCAAGCTTGGATTGATTTTCGATGCATGTGCTACGCAATTGTTTGCATGCGTCAAAGTCTCGGTGAAAAGAAAGAACCAATCGATAATCGTAAAGACAGAAGGAGCAAGAAATCATCGCGAAGAATGCTCGAAGGAATACTTTCTACGACAAGTATTCCTTCGATCTCTCCTTTAGCCTACATTAACGTCTTCGGCACATTCGAGACTCGCCGTCTCGAATACCAAAGCGTGATACATCGGAAGAAAGGGCAAATATTCATGATCTCCCAAAGCGACCTCGAGAAGCTAAATTCCATGGTGGAGGGCACTTGTTAAACGGTGTGCAGGCGGCTAGATCTTGGACGCGTCTACGTCTGCGCTGTGAACGAACCGATCCACAGCCGACGAACTTATAGTACTTCGCCTTTCTAAACTCTCTCCAATACGATGGAAGTAAGCCACGAAGACGAGGGACGATTGGCCGTAAAGTGGGACTTCCGACGGCCAGGCCTCCGATTGGCTTCGCCGACCTCGACCGACACCTCTGCCTGCTCCTCTTTTTCTCGGCCTGTTTTCCGCAGCGGCTCGAAGTTTCCACAGATTTTTTTTCTTTCCTCCTCCCCGGAATCGAGTCGACGAGACGCGGGGGAACGTAAATGTTTGGAACGCGACGAGCGGTTGGAGAGGGGGCAAAGTAGCAGCGTGACGAGTATAGAAAGCCGCGCACAAGCGTCCCACTTCGCTCGTATCCGCGAAAACGTGGCTACGGCAGGGGGATCGGGGCAAAGCGGATCGCCGATGGGATTCCGGGTTTCTGGGACGAACGCCGCGAGAAGAGAGAAGACGACGAACGGGGACCTTGAACGAGAGTGCTACATGTCGAAGAAAGTAGATAGCCGATAAGTGGCCATTAGAGACTTCTAGATACCCCTTCCAGATCCTTGATGAATTTCACTTGACGATCCATTGAATTGACACGCGTTAATAAACGCTATTTTGTTCTTTCTTAATTCCTAATTAATATAAAATTTTATCACTGATGTTATATTTCATTTATTAATTTTTGTTAATATTCGCGTTGATCCTTGATTCTTAATGTGGCAATGTTCGCGAGGTTCTTCGTGAAATTTTAAATTTTGCATTTTTGTATTTCACTTTCGTTGCAGCACGAACCAAGCTGAAGAAGATCGCGTTGCCGATTCTACTGGCCCTGAAGCTCAAAGCCCTGATCGTCCTGCCCATCATCATCACTCTGATAGGTCTGGTAGGCATCAAGGGACTCGGCGCGGGTCTACTGTCCCTGCTTCTCTCCGGAGCGGTCGCCCTGAAGGCTCTGCTAACACCACCGCCCTCTTATCCTGCCAGGGTCACTTACGGAATTGTGAAACCTGAGATTCACCACGATCACTGGCACAGGTCGCAGGAAGAGGTGAATCAACCGTACAGAGGCTGGGCTCCAGAATTCGGACCCGAACAGTATCCCTACCAAGACATCCCTTAAAAATTCCACCATCTAATTAAGACTCATCCTCTCATTCCTTCATTTTATTTATTGCCTCTTCTCTGTTACTCGCGTTATCTATCAAATAAAGACATCACGCCCTCTCTTTTCTACAATTTTCTACGTCTTTTCTTTCAATCTCCTTCGCGTGCTTCGTGCTATTCGTCGTTATTCTCGTTCGTGAGTTTGTCATCCGTCAAAACATACCGAAAAAGCACTTTCCTTTCCGTCCGTTCTCCGCTCGAGTGGATCGCCGTCGGCAAGTAAAATAATTAAATGGCTGAATAAATAAATAAATAAATAATCGGAGATCTACAATCGCCGAGGTAAGCAGGTTACTACGGCGTAGGGGAAGGCTAACGACCCAAATAGAAGTCGTGCAACGCGCTCGGCGGAGAGAGCACGGCAGGTAGAGAGGAAGGAGCAGGTAGGGGGAGTAGGAACAGGAAGGAATCGGGGTCACTGTGACAGGAAAAGGTGGGAAAAGTGGCCGAGCCGACGATTGGCCGTGCCTGCTTCCCCCGTCTCGGTGAATTCTCAAGATCAAGGGCACTGGGTCATTGCCTCCACGTGCACTCCCACCTTTCACGGTCCTCCCCTCTTTGCTGGGTGATCGTTGCTTGCCCCTCTTCGGAGTGGGGAAGCGGCGAGTAACGGTATCGTTTGTGATTATGTCGCGTGGAGAGGGCAGAAACCTTGGGTATATACGAGCCGATCGAGAGGACAGCACCGTCAAGAGCCTGGAGAACTCGAGGCGAGAAGTTGATGAGTGGAATGCTCGGCTAGGGTGTCGTCGACCGATAAAAGTTGATCAGTATCGGCATTTCGTTTGGAATTCTTTGGGAAGGTTTTTGAGAAATTCATGGGAACGTCTGGAGTATCTTCTTCGGTAGAAAAGAACTGTTTTGTTTAAACGGTTGATCTATTTTTGTCGAGGAATGACATTGTTGGGTCTTTCTATTGAAGGATATCCTTTCTTCTTTGTTCTGATTTTAAGAGACGATTGAAATATTTTTTCGACTTCAAATGTCGATCTGAACTTTGTTGGCTATGTTTCGAGAAATTTTTCACGTTTTCGCGTAATTTGAATTACGTACATAGTTGTTAAAACAACGATACATTTTTCGATGAATGGAGCGAAATAACTATCTAAACTGTAGTCTAACTTTATTTTTCATAAATCAAGTCGATATATCATTCATTTTATAAATTAGCATACAAATAGCTCCAAATTCAATACTCGTAACCAATTTTCTCAAAATCCAATAGATTTCACGAGAATTCAACCTACAAAGATGAATCAGATAGTTAAATATAGTATAATGTATAGCATAGTTGGATGAAAAATGTACGACGTTCGCGAATTGGCCTTGAAAAAAATGCGAAAGTACGATCGCGCACGATGCATTTTCAGCGCATAACGGATGCTCGTTCTCGAATTAACGGGGTCTACGCAGCCACTCGGCCAGCAACCATCAGTCGTTGTCGATGCATCTTGGTTTTTTTCTCTCGTCCCACCGGACACACAACTCGATAACGCGAACGCATTCGAGCAACTAATTCGAGAACGTCAAACTAACCGGATGCTCGACTATCACCCAAGAAGATGTAGACTAAACCTGCGCGATATTCGTGGAAACCGTAATGAATTCCCATTCCCTTCGGTGGAAAAGTGAATTACAGGACAGCTTCGATTAATCCATATTCAAATTGCAACGTCCATCTGGCGTGAGTTGCAAGCTTGCATAATTGCAACGTTGAGAGCTCGCGAATCTGCAAATTTCCAATATCCGAAAGCTTTCAAATCGAAGCTCCTGCATGTTCTGCAATACTGCAAATTTATAAGTTATAAAAAATATTTCGGAGTAAAAGTAAAAAATACCTCCTGTAATACCATGTATAAATAATACATGGTGTCCTCTTGCCACGAAAATATTTCTAAATAAAAGTAAAAAAAAAAAAAGAAAAAGAAAACAAATGTCATCACCATCAATCACTGAAAGCTCCAAATTTATTGGGAGACTTGCAGATGGAGTAGTTGCCCAATTTCGCGCGAGACAGTGGAACGATCCGTCATGGTCAGACAGGCGGCCGCTCCTCGTTTCCAGCGACACGGTTTTCCAAATAACGCGCCGTTCACCGGCGATTCTGTCCAGGGAACGATCGCGCCGTCTCTTTCATGGATCGCCAGTCGATCATACTTGCGATCCTTGAGCATTTGCGACTCGAAGCGACTTTCTCGACGTTCGTCTCGATTTTCGAAGCGAAAATGGGCTAACTGCTCGCAATCAGTCGGAGGATGTCGATGCAATTACGTTCACCGTTTCTAACGTACAACGGTCAAATGTTGGATCAAATTCAGAGTGCTGAACTGGTACAGAACAGAATGATAGAGTCGCGAGAAGAAATAGCAGACTGGAACAGTAGAATAAAATTGAACGGCATTTGACCGAATGGGCTGTCCGATCGTCTCTGGTTTTAGCGTTAATTGCTACGAAGCTGAAATCTTTCCGCCAGTTAACTCCATCGACCATCGTTGCAACGCGTTTCATTCTGTCAACTCAAGCGGATGAGAACTGGTGAATTTTGTTATATCATTCGGACGATGGCTGGAGAAACGCTCGGGCAGAGAATTAAGGGCACTTATGAAATTGCGAATTGCTCGTAAAGCTGGCAAATGGCTTTAATTTTCGCTTTCGCGGATTCTGGAAAGTGGAGTAGAAAATGTCTTTGGAGATGTTTCTCCTCGCGGCAACGTTTAGCTGTTAAACTTTCCAACGGTAGGACGTTGAAGGAAGATTTAATGACACGCGATGAAATTCGGCCGAGGCTCGAACGCTCGCTCAAATTACGTATCAAATACAATGGAAGAATAGTAACAGTAACAGTATATGGAGGAACAGTTATGGTCGAACAAGAGCGCTCATTCACGTTTCACTTGCGGCACAGTTCGCGTACGATCGATCGATTCCTGTCGACAATTGGAAAGGCGTGACCAGGATCGACCGACGAAAATCGAGTCGAATCCGATCGATCCGCGTCGTGGCAAACTCTCGAGCAACGATTGTCTCGTCTCTAACTTAAATAAAGTTTCACTTTTCATTCGTCTGACAGATTAATTGGGAAAAAGTACTGAGATATCGTGGGAATTCGATGGTCAACGATCGCCAAGGATTGAGCGACTGGCTGACTGTACGCTGCTGCGCTGGATCGAAAGAAGAGTAGCTCAGCGGAGATGGTGCCATTATTAACGAAAGGAAGGCGTTGCGGCAAAAGGAAGTAACAAGTGGTGAAACAGATACCCGAAGAAGAAGGCTAATCCTCTCATTTCCGACATACCTGCGAGAGCTTCGTCTCGGTGGTACGAAACATCCACGAACGCCTAACGCGGTGTTTACCGCGCTCGAAAATTGCACGCCCTGTTGAAGGTGGATAATTTCGAACTGAGTTGCGCAGCTTGGAATTTTTCCCGAACTTGCACGTCAGCTCTAAACGTTTGGTGAAATTCCAGCAAACATCCGGGTGGCATTAAAACTGATTATCAATAGCTTGGAACAGTAATCGATCATTGGCACTTAGTTAACCCTTTGGGTTTCGATTTGAAAGAAAAAGCAAATTGCAGTCTTATCGAATATGAATGTGAATTTTCAATTTTTATTCTTCAAACTGAAGATTAATAAATATAAAGTATATATGCATATAATGTTTTCAATGTTTTACATCTTACATTTTACATCTGTAGCATATTATTTATTATGATAATTGACTGAGAAGAAAATCGTAACGCTTTGACTTATAACTTTAAGTTACGCTCGTGGTAGGTTTGAAAGAAAAAGCAAATTGCAGTCCCATGAAAATTAATAGATACAAATTGTATATAATGATTCACATCTGCAATGTTTAAAGACTGAGAAGAAAATCACAAGACAATCACAAAAGGTTAGTGAACCCTTGGTTCAAAATTAAATTGAAATTAGTATATTTTCATTCTGATGTAAGAGTACCATTGTTTCAGAATTAATTTAGCCACAGTTCCTTTGATGTTTCAAAGACAAAAATTTGAAAGATTCTCGAGATACAAATCGAAAAAATTTTATCTTTTTCAAATGAATACACCATATATCCACTATATTATATTTTCTTTGTCATTTTCAATTCTTTTTCCTCTAAAATCGTCCAAAAGGACCAAGCCATTCAATTTCTCATTGAAATCGATCGATTCACAAAAGTTCGATAAAAATCGGCCAGAGCCTGTCGTGCCTGAAGTCGTGCGAGTTCCACGGATGCGTAAACGACCGCGCGATTTCCAAAGCGCATTAAACGTCAAATGCTGCGCTCGCGAGTGGATCCCGTGAAAATTGGCCGCGCACTTTCTCGCCGTCAGATCCGTCTGCAGCCGACGTCGTTCGAGCGTGGCGCGCGAAAATCCGATCTCCCGCGAGTTAACTGGGCTAATTCAAAGTAGGCCTTCTCCGTTTCGTTTCGCTCAGTCGAGGGAAATAACGCTTCGCCATTTCCCTCTCCCTTCATAATCTCCCGAAATATTCGGACGCTTCGTTTGCTTCAGCCGAACGGGGAGGCATCGATTTTATCGGATGGACGGCCGTCGACCGCCTCGATTTCGTCGTCGAGATCGAAAGTGGTTCACGTCGGGTCGTCGCTGAGATCCATCGGGCACAATCGATCCGTGATCGCAGCCGATTTGATGGATCGTTACGTTTAAACGCAACGAGAATCGTTGCTGCAATTATCTACCAAAGCAAACGAATAGGAATACGTTCAGGGGTAAAACTAGAAATGAAACGTTAATATAAATGTCCATTTACTGGACATCGAGTATAATTAAAAACAAAACAGAGCTGTCAATGCAGGCAGAAAGCTCATTTCGTCTCTTAACAATTGCTGTGATCTACAATTCCTGTATCCTGTAATCCGCGTACTTTCTGAATCCAGATTGCGAGGAGAACGATTTCTAGAGCAAACGGAATCGATATCGAAGAAAGTCTGGTCGTATAGCACCGAAAACGGTCGTCGAACGAGATTCAATGAGATGCTTCCGGATTGAAGCGTGGATTGAATGGGCGTCCAAGATCGCGAGGCTTCGCTCTCATTAGAGCGTCTCCGGTATCCTTTTTCTCTCGTAAATTCGACAGATTCGAATTCTCCGCTCTATTTGACGCTCCCTCTCGCCACGTACAGTCGAGGCGGCGGTGGCGGCGGTGGTGGCGGCGATGGTGGCCGCGAGAGGGCCCCTCGCCTCCTCTCTTGGACCACCGCGAAAGAAGAGAGTACACCGTCGCCGATGCGTTGCTCCCGACTTAGGAGAATGTATGGAAAGGCCGAAAGGCAAAAAGGAAAAAGGACTACCCGGTGACTCGCTCTATATATACTGCAACTATCCGAGGGTATGTCCAGTGCAGAGTACGCGTCTCGTCCGTCAGCTTCAGCCAGCTTAATCGAATCTTAATCTCGAGCTAAGCAAGTTCGCTTCGCGCCGCCTATCCACCAGCCGGACGTTCTCCAACAGGATCTCTCTAAGATCGGGGTTACTCGCGTCCGACTCTATAGAAACGTCTCGCGAAATACGCGCAGCACGATGAACGGATTCGCGGTGCTCGGTCAATCGTCGGCCAATCGTCAGCAGACGCTGCTGTTGCTGTTTCCTCTTCTTCTCGTCGGTTCCGTCGTCGGTGAGATCGAAAGACGCACCTCGAAGCAGATGGTCGAGGAATCCCCGGAGAGCTTGGCGTCTAGTTTGAGCAAGGACTGTGGCAAATCCTACAGTGCCACTTGTCTCAAGCTAGACGTGGTGTCCTTCCTAGATAGATTATCCGAGCAGGAGGACATCAGCATCCTACCGGGAGTGTCGGTGATCAAGGAGAACGGTTCTGCCGGCGGTATGCCGGCTTCCGAGGTGGTCGCCAATCTGGCTAGAGACTTCCCCAACGACGTGGAGAAGAGGCTGGACGCGTATCTGATTCACAAGGTCGGGAGCTACCTGCACAGCCACTCGATATCCATCAAACTGTTCGATCCGAGAACTTTCGAGGCTGCTAGGAACTTCAACGAGGAGACGATGGCCCAGCTTGGACTCGGTGGCGGGCAGAGTGTCGGAACTGGTAAGATATTAATCCCCTTTTTCAGGGAGAGATTGAGATTAGCGTGAATGGGGAACGCGATAACGATTTCACTGGTCGATGATCACACAGGACGTAAGAAGGAGAAGGGCGGTATGAATGGCCTGATGGCTGGCCTGATGATGATGAAAGGCACCCTTGGCGCTATCGGCTTCGGCGCCCTTGCCCTACTCGCCGGTAAAGCTCTGATGACCGGTCTGATGGCCCTCATGTTGTCAGCCATCGTTGGCTTGAAATCTTTGGCTGGTGGTGGCGAGAAGAAGACTACCTATGAAATTGTCAGTAAACCCGTATACTCGAGTTCTCACACTCACAGCTCCGAGGAGCATCACGGCCACGGCTATGGACACTCTGGATACGGACGATCCCTAGACACGATCCACGACAGCGTCCAGCAGGCCGTTTTGAAGTATGGCAACGCGAGGGACCGTCGATCGTTGTTCCGGCAAAATTAACGAACTCGTGATTAGAGAAGCCGCCAGCGAGGAGCAGCTGGTGGCGCGTGAGAGATCTAGTAGCACGTCTCTACCTCACCGAGTCCACTTTGTTTCCATTTATCCTTTTCTCACGCCTCACTCCTTTTCTTCCCTCCTTTCTGTATCTAGCTGCCGCTCCACCTCCTCTTCATCGCGCTCTCCACCGCCAAACTCCACTCTATTCCTCCTACTTTTCCCTCGCGTTACTCGCGAGCTTTAACTTCGTTTCGCTTTCTTATTGCTCGCGCCTCTATCCGTCACTTCCGTCGTCTCGCCTGGTCTCATTTCATCGCCCTCCATAACCATCATCACGTTATACCCGTAGATTCGTAGGTATTTATTTGCGAAGCATACTCCCACGTACCTCTATTACCCCCACGGTCACGCGGCTCGAGCTGGCCGTCGTTGCACATGGATGTTTCCTCCGAATCGTGTACATGATTCCTCCCCTTTGTTATTTATATGCATTTATACGCATTGTAAAGTCTTAATAAAATCATATTTTTAAGAAGTTGCCTGGTCAATTCGTTCTTACAAGTTTCGTTTTAGACTCGCAAAAAAGAATCAAGAAACTGTGAGTCCTTTAACGTTTTCTTTCTTTCTTCCGTTTGATTCAGTATATATATAATGGTTGATTACAGTCAGAGAAAAGATGAATCAAATCGAACAGCAGTTTACGCGAAGTAAAAGCTGCTCTTCGCCTCGGTCCGCTGCGAGGAAAATTATACACGTCGGATCGTAATTGCAAGACGAATGGTACCACTCAATTAAATTCGTGCGAAACAAGGTCGTCCCTTTCTAGACGCATACATTAGGCTTCCTGAATAACATCCTCTGATCATCGAGGTGCGCGTGGTTATGATTTCTCAGGTGTAACCGACTGTTCTTCACCAAGAAGGAATGGGAAGGAACTTTTTAACGCGCTGCTAATTTACCTAATTCGGAACGATAGAAATCTCTTGGAAATTCCGATTGAACCGGAACTCAAACTTGAGATTTACTAATATACACGGCGCAAAAATTTCTGGACTTTATAAATAAATAAAATATAACACAAACTAATACGTTTACAATATAAAATATGCATTGAGAACGTCGAATAAAGTGCTCGATATAAAATATTTTGCGAAAGAAAGAAATTTCTATTTAGAATCTGTTATAGATAGATATAAATTATTCAAATATAAACAGGCTCTCAACTGCTATAACAGCTTTGAAGAAGCTGACAAAAAATTTATACTTCAGCTCTCGAATTCTCATTATTTCTCTCTCGTCAAAACATTGACTTGCCCCTGAAATCTCGAAAGGCGGTACTCTGTTCCGCAACCTGGGAATCACTAAGCTACGAAGCAAACGTATCATTACATTATGCTCCTGACGCACTGGTAAATGACAATCGTGACGAGTCGTTGAAAAAATCCGACGAGTGACATAAATCTTATTGTATTTAAGCGATTACGATCTGACGGAAGTCAGTCTTTGCCGAGGGTAAAGTGTCAGATCGATCATCGCGTGTCGAGCGATGCCAACGTTGACGGTCGTTCACACAGCGCGCAGAACGATATTCATCGTGGTTCTAGTTCTCTCGATCGTGGAACGAGTTCATGGTCAAGTGAACAATGAAACGTACACGGATGGAAACGTCGACGTGGATCCTTATGGGATTGTTGGAACCGCCGGTCGTCAATAGTACTGTGACATTTATTTTCTAATCGTTCCTTTCGTTATTTATTATTGCAGTAGGTTCTGATAAATGAACCAATTAGAGGAATTCAATAGCCGAGAAATAACGATTTTTGTCAAATCATTGGATAAAATGATGATTGATCTCTAATTCTGATAGTTTACTGTTGTTGATTAACGTTAAAATTTTTAGTAACACCGGTCGACAGGTGTTCGACTTCCGGAAAAACGGATTCAGAGTGGATATTCGAGTGGTACCGTCGGTGAAAAACGATTCCGCGAAAGACGACAGCTTCCCGGAATTCCCAGCGACAGACATAAGCCGTTGCGTCATCGATCTGTCGTTGATCTGCGCGAAGAAACGTCTTGGTCGATTCCTGGAGTCTATTGGGAACTTAAACGAGATTTATTTAATGGGTCAAAATGTTAAACTAGTAAAAACTAGAGTGATTAACGATCGTAGATCCGCAAACGATAGCAACGACGTTATAGAACGAAGTATCAACGATTTCTTCGATACGTTCGTTTTGAGAATCACACTGCCAAGATGGAACGGAAAACAAGAAAAGAATCAAATAGACGTTATGTTCGACGAAGCTCCTGGTTTCGAAGGTTTGTAAAATTGCAAAGTTCAATTACGGAAATAACAATCGAAAGAAGATTCAACCTTCTTCCTCGATCGATGAAATTTCAAGATACTGAAATATTCATAACGCCGTTATAAACTATTGCTTCGTTCTTAATGAATTAAAACATCATTTAGGACGAGGTAAAAAAGGCGGCGGAGATAAAGGAGGCAAAGGCAAAGGTGGCAAATGTAAAATGATGATGATGGCTGGACTTATGATGCTCAAAATGAAAATGATAGGTAAACGCGCGAATCATTATTACTCTGTTATTATTATTTCTTTGCGACACTTCAAGATGCCTAATTAAATTTAATAAAAATCAGGAGTTGCAACGATGAAAGGTATGATGATGTCTGGGATGTCTTTAATGGTAACCATGGCAATGTTGATGCAAAAGTACATGAAAGGAGGAGGCGGTGGAGGAGGAGGTGGCGGAGGAGGTAATGGTGTCATAAATTATTAACGTTTTCAACCAGTATCGTTGAAAATACGGATACGAATTGAATGCAATATTATTTTAATATTTTCAGGTCAATACAAAGAAATCGTCCTTCTAACAAAAGCTGGTGGAGGCGGAGGAGGTGGAGGAGGTTATGGTGGAGGAGGTGGAGGTGGTTATGGCGGAGGAGGCGGAGGTGGTTACGGCGGAGGAGGCGGCGGTGGTCATGGTGGTGGAGGTGGTGATTATGGCGCTCCACCACCTTCGAGCTATGGTCCACCGTCAGGTGGTGGTGGTGGTTGGGGCCGCAGCTTTGGAAGACGATTTATAACAACCGATCTTGGAAAAACAGAACATGTCACGACATCGAAAAATTCATCCCTTAACGCGAAACAATTTGCACCGAGGATGGAATCTGTTAATTATCATACTTACAGATATCCATTTTTTAAGACTAACTTTACAAGTTCAGACTGGAATTACAGCAATCGCGAGGAACTAGGGAAGCACCAATATTTGACTAACAATGTCACTAATGTGGAGAGCGATAAAGAAATGGAACCGTTATTGAGCTCAGAATCTGACAACTATACCATCGAAACCAATCCTTATCGGAGTGATGATTCGAGAGACTATGTGACTGATTCGAAGCCAGATAATTACGTGGATAATGAGCCTGTTGCTTCAACAAATTATGTAGCGAATAATTATGATACGAGTGTAATAAATCCAATATATGATAATGAATGGCAACCTACGGAAGAAAAGTATTCATCGTTAAATTTGCGTAAAAGGAGTACGAATTCTTTTGTACGATGAATATTCTTATGGTTCTAGAGATTACTGCATTATTAATGTATTATTTGGAAATAAATTTCATATTGAAAATCAAGTGTTTTATCTTCGAAAGTGCTTTAAAAATAGTAAATAATTTCAGTTGTACGCGATCGTGATTTTAAATTTATTGGGCATAGAGCAGTGGCGCGATCTTTCGAACAATCGATTAAGACTTTTCACAAGTGAGAGCGTTACTTGCATCTTATGGGATTTTGCGTCCTATGCTCTGAAATACCGACATAGCACGCTGTGTAGCGCTTAAACAACGGCGACTTGGAGAATTACATCAAATAAAACGTTCAAAGTTGGTCAAGTAGTGAATGCGCCAGAAATATGATTTCTGAAATCCATTACAGTTTTGTCATCAAATTTTCAATACCGAAATGTGAAGCTAGTAACTAACCGAAATCATTCTATTATATATCACAAAAAGCTCCATCCATTTTACGAAATTACGATAATTGACGAAGCAACGACTTCGATAACGACGTATGAAATCTTGCTCTGTATGATTTAATTGTGCGTCAGCATTCGGAAAAAGTATATAGTATAGCAAAAGTATATAATATAGCAAAGTATAATATAGTAAAGTACGAAAATTTTAAATTTGATAATCTAATAGAAAAACATACATTCATTTGAAAATATACACCATCAAGCTACTACGATCTCCATATTCAAAACATTTAATCTTTTCCATTTTCATCCTTGTATATCGTATAATTACAAAATTACCGTGAATTGTATATCAAATATACATAAATTGTATAGCAAATGTTATCTGGAACGAATAAAATGTTACCAACTTTTCGTGGAAATTCAACAGATTCATTAGTGACCATGGTGTCTGTGCATTCTATGCTATGTTTGCAACCAAGGAATAATCTGCACAAAAAGAAAAAAGCCATGTTTTCCGTTTAAAAATCGATCGTGAGAAATATCGATCATGATTCGAGAATCGTAGGAAGTATATTGCGCATTTCACCGTTGGGGCGCTGTAATCGCGCGTTTCGAGCGAAATGATAATTTGAAGTAAAAAATAAAAAACTCTAGTCTAAATTAAATACACAAAATTCACGAGACATTCTTAAAAAAGGAACGAAAAAATTCATATACTAGATAAAAATTTGTCAATACTTTAAACTGTTATAATTTCGTGAAAAAAATTTGTAGAACAATTAACTTGATTTTACTTTAAAGAGTGGAGTCTCCGCTTTAACAATCCTGAGTTTATTTCGTTCAAAGATATTTTTTACATCATACAACGAGTCAATTTTTTCTAATAGATGTAAATAATCCGATTCTTTAAATAGATGTAAATAATCAAATATGTAATGAATTTTTCATCCCAATTTCCATCAATCGCTGTTTTAAATCGTTATATTATTCCTTCATTAATAAAGTATCACAACGTTCAATTCAATAAATAATTCTTGAAACAATGTGGCAATACTGTCTACATTTTTAATTTTAATTTTCATCACTAGTAGTGCTGCAGTGCAGAACTTGCCTGAATCGGTACGACAGGATGTGACACGAAAATGGTAAAAGAATTCTAAGACCCCCCAGTCGTCGGTTGAAAAAATTCATTGTATATGAGGTTTGTTCATATATACCTCGTTTGTGACTAATGATACAATGATCTTATGGAAGATGATAGACGAATAAACTATCACAATATCGATTGAGTGAGTTGTTACAAGTTGAAGAATATCGTCACCAGATGTCCAAAGCGATCAATCAATTTCCGCTATAAAGTTCAACGTTGTTTGAATATATAATTCTTCTTCCGAGATTGAAACCTCGCACACGTGATAACATATAATCACATCAATAGGAACTAAACTAGATTTCATTTCCGAAATATCGAACATTTTAGAAAGCTGTTCAATTATCTATTGCGGAACTTCAACTCTGTATAATTAATAATTAATATTTGTTAAACTTTTATTCTTTCTTACGTTTTTTTTTCCCTTACTCACCGTTTCGTCGTAAGGACGTGAAATTTATGACCCGATATCGAATCCAGTTATAATCGTTTCTATTTCTTTTATAAAATCTGGATTTCTCGTTTTTAAATTAAAAATTCCACGTTTTGTATTTCATTTAATTCTTTTTTTATTGAAATATTATCACAAGTTTGTTGCACCAGATTTTATGTAACTACTACATAACTCACAATTTTAAATCATATCCTTCACGTATATATTTCAAACTAGCTACTACTTAAGTAACTTAAAACGACAACCTTAAATAAATATAAATATAAAATTTTTTAATATATGCGTAGATCAGTACGCGTAGAAATGACTCGTACACGCGTTAATTGAGCGATAACTGTAAGCATATCGAAGTGCGTGCTTCGATACTGCTCACGAGCTCGTCTTAGAATCGATTCTGGATAATAATTAACCCACTTTGATCTGCGAGCACAGTTACTTCATACTCGCAGCACGTAGCATTTTTGGAGACAACGCGATCTGATTTGAAAAATATAACGGCACTCGGATTTTTCTACGTCCGATGATTTCGACTGCTTCTTTATCAATAACGTCAATAACTTCAAAGAAGCATGCTTTTAATTCGAAGTTGTAGATAGTTTCCCAAAGATTGCTAGTTATTAAATTACTTCTCCAGGTCAACGACTCAATGCAATCAGTAATGTTAGCATCGGAGTCATCGGACTCTTAGAAGATAGAAGCACTTGAGAAAACGATTTGATAATTTTTAATGGAAAGGATATTAGAGATATCGGTCGGCAAGAGATTGGAAAAATCGGTGAAAGTTGCTGCGTGGGAGAGCAGACTGGGCTGCAACCGCGCCAGAAATAGGTAAAACGTGTCACGCCAAGAGTTTGCCATCGGTTCACTTTCCTACACGCGCAACACTCGTCTCGTAATGGATCTTCAGCCGATTCTTCGTTGACGTAACAGAAATTACCTGCACGAAGAAACAATCTGAGAGGAAAACGAACGTAACTGTGGAACGATGGTATTGTGCTTTAGTCGCTTTTCAGAACGACGTGAATCACGGATGATGGATTATACAGTGTAAAACTCGTATCCTTTTTCCACGTGCATAAGTGTGTTGACATTTTCAAGGTAAACGGTCATTGCGGAGAATCCTGCTAGAAACTTGGTTTTATGACTTACTCTTCTTCCGTATCGCAAATGTATGCCAGTCTTATCCACTCGTTCTCTATGTACAAACTTTCTTGTCCTTCAACGACGATGGCCCTTATTAATTATCCTACGTCATTAACGTTACGCAAGTTTTGATTCGAAAGGATTATATTTCATCGACCAGTCGTTTGCTTCTTTACACAGGGTGTCGAAAAACATCGAATATTAAATAGTTCCACGGTATTTTATCTAGGTCCACAGGTGTGTATCTTATCTGTACAGAAACATAACTCACAAATTGAGGACTCATGAGTCAACGTCGCGTTTCTGAATTCTTAAGTATTTTTTTTTTCCTTTGCTTCAACATTCCTTCTTATATTTCTTTCGTTTCGATATTAATTCCGCCATGTCGTTGCCCAAAATTTTCGAAGATTCCACAAAGCGCGATGGACACCGCTTGTTAAATCTTCGATCTTGATCTTCGGTTGCGGTACGTGACCTTGAACGGGAGTAACACGCACGCTTGAAACTTTTTGCCTCACCCACTATATGTAACGTGTCCCAGTTGCTTGGCTTACTTCGAGCATGTGCAAACCAGTTCCGATGCATCGCGTCTGTGCAAATACTTTCAGCCGGCCGACGTGCGTTTCCCACTTGAAGGCACGCACCGACTTCCGATTCGAGGAAGCTTGCGCAATCCGCGTGTTTTGGGAAATCATTCGCTGCAAATAGCGACACGGTTCTTTCGGCCTACTTTGTCAGTCGAGTTTCTCTTTTTTGTTTACCAGCTATCTCCAGTCATTTTTCGACTCTTTTCTCTGTCCGCTATCGGTTCTTGAAGCCCCACAAAGTCATTAAAATTTCCACGAAACAAGCGAGATGAAAAATTTAAACTCAAACATACATGATCGAGTACCCTCCAAGAAATCTATATCCTTCTGACTTCCATAAATTAGACTATAGTAGAAAATATTCTGCAGAATTCTAGTTAACCGTCTATTTTTGATTTTTTTATTCTATTTCAATTGCCCTTTAAGTTGCGGTGTTCGACTTTTCCGTTGTCCGCTAGAAAAGGGAATGTTGGGTCACAATCTTGGAATTGGAAATTTAAGTCGTTCTACGAATCACTTTCTGAGTAGTTAAATGGTACAATACACCGAGTGAATTCAACGCATCGGTATTAATATCTAGGCTGGCTGGAACGGATCCGTTCTTCCTCCATGGGTATCTAGGGCCGCAATAAAAACAAAAAGAAAAAAAAAAGAAAAAAAAAATAAAAGAGGATGAAAAAGGCGCGCATACGAGCGCTCATTTCCGTGAACGTACCGCTCCACAAAATCGCTTTTCGGCGGTCGTCGAGCGAGGAAGCCGGTCGTCGCTCAACCTACCTACCCACCAGTTCAGATCAATAGTAGGTCAATGGAATTCATTCGGTCGAACCACGTTCGCCACCGTACAGCTCCATTGACCCACCCGATTCCTTCTTCAGATCTCTGGAATTCGACGTAACCGCGCGACGAACCGCGTGACGTTGAACGATAGCCACAGGCGTTACATCCTCGTTACTCGAACAGCACAGATTGTACAAGACGAACTCACGTTAGTTTTCAATGTAAATACTTGGTTGACGAAAAACGTAATACTTTCTTCGGCGTTGGAGCTCCTCTGTCGCTCGAGAATCCTCTTCTTCGCAACAGCAAGATTTGAAAGAAGAATTCGAGGAAGTGGAGTGCCAGTGAAACTGGCCTCTTTCAAAACTAGATTCTGTAATTACGCTTAAGTCACTCGGTTGTGTAATTATCCCCGTAATCTGCAAGATGTCTCTAATACGCTGTGAGAGAGATATTACTGCGACATTTCCAGTTTCAAGGCTTTTCCCAAGCAAGAAGATACGACACACAGCAACTATTTCTACTTGATAAAGATAAAAGGAAACATAAGAACGATCGATCATTGGAAACTGTATTTATAATTATGCGATAATACGTTTATCGTTTTTCTCGAGTGTAAGTTGTCAAAGTGACGTCAAAGTCCCGATAATGGGAACACCTTCACCAATAATCTGTTAGTGAAAACTATGGCGCGAAAACTGGCTGAGAATTCGCAGCAATGTGACATCTCGTGACGAAGTTGTTACATTCGTTAATGAGAATTGGCAAGCTACAATCTCTACATGAAGATTTGTAGATTACTCTGACTTAACAAGTAAAGTAATCAAAAAGTAAAATAATTAAAAAGATTTGTTCTGTTTTTAAAGCGAATTTAATCAGAAAGAAGAAAATATGTCGCCTTCACACTGCGACACTATTTAAACGAAGAGCGTGAACAAAATGACTGGTTGGAGAAAATGAGCGGTCGTTTTAAATTTTTCTCCAGATCGCCATGTAATAATTACTTTCCTTTCCTAACCGAATCGAATCTCGAGTTCCGCTGCCATCCTTCACGACAATTGACCCCAATACGAAAAGTTACGAGCAGATAACGTTCAGTTGATATTTCACACAATGATCTCCTTTGTTTCGCACTTTTGAATTTCATATCCGCGTCCTACTTTTCCTTTTTTGCATCTGTCGCGCATTTTACGTTTATTCGGATACGGGCCGATCCCCGAGCGATAATCGAAATGGGATCACTTACGAGCTCGCACCAGACCGGTTTGATGGCATATGAGCAGCAATCTGCAACGGTTCGCGCAATTTCTATAGAATTCGCAGGTTCTTTTTTCCAATTGCAAGCCGCAACGGATGAGCTTCGGGTTCATTAAGCCTGTAATATTCATCGTCATAATAATAATAATGATAACAAGTTAAATCGGAGAGATCATAGCGAGTAGTTAGCATAACTTGATGACGAGCGCCAAAATGCCACCGATAACGATGACGCTTGATTTACACGTTTCGACTCGGCTGAAATCGTCGCGAGGAGAAGTCGACAGGTTTTTCAACCGCTTTCACCGCGAGCACTGCCAGGTGGTTCGGTCTAGCGTTGCATACAAAATCAAAAATCCTCGTCGATGCCTTTCGACACGCGCGCGCGTGTAGCTGGACGCGTGGCCCGGCTGCAGCCGGCGAGGAGACGATAATGACCTTCCACGGAGTGGCCGCGGACGGAGTAGGAGGGCCTTTGACACACTTGACGCTCAGGTGAATTGTAACCGAGAACCGAGAAGCCTGTGGTTAGTTTTAAGCGGGAGATCGAACGGAACGCGTCTCGCGGCGAAGGAACGAGGAGAAGACGAAAACAGGCGGACGAGGACGACGTGACATGCCGGCCAGATGACACGGATATTATCGTCGAAGAAATCGATGAACCGTTTACCATGCGACTGGATTGCTCGCAACTGAAGGCTCGATCTTGTCCCACTGTCGATGATAGAACGTTCGAAGGTGGTGCGATCCATTCAAATTAATATCGAGGTCGTGGTCGTTGGAGGGGGCAGCGGAAGTGACAAAAGGTGCACGTGGACAGGGCGATGTTGGTTTGACGAAAACAAAAGTGTATCGAACACGGTTCTGTCTTCCCAGTCTCCACGCATCTGAACGATTTAGCATACAACGACCCACCCATTCGATCGTGTTGAATCTCGTTCAGTCAGGTACGAGTGAAGTTTTAATTTGTTTCAAATTTTTGAAAATAAAAAGAAGAAGAGATACTTGTCTTGGAATTTAGCCGTCGTCGAGAATGCAGTTAAGATCCGCGATCGTGATCGTGTACTTCTGCGTGGCGTACGCAAGCTGCCAGTTCTTCAACGTCAAGAAAATCTTGAACTTTGGCGGCCTAGCACTCAATCAGACTGGGAACGAATTGTGGAGAGGATTGATCAGAGACTGCGACCAGTCCGTGACGTTCTCCTGCATACAAAAGAACGCTTACGCGTATCTGGACAATGTTTTCACGGAACGAGACAACATCACGGTGTTTGAAGGTCTGACTATGACCAAGAACGGCTTGAACTATGGAACGTGTCTCGAGAAGGGTAGTCGAGACGATTCTATGGACGAAAATCTCGTGGAAGGGTCCAGCAAGGATGACTGCGACGAGGAGGAAAGTGAGGGGGAGGGAGAAGGTCGACAGTTCGGCGAAGAGCAGTCACCTTTGGAAGAGGTGACTAACTCGTTGCGGAAGAGGGTGGTGAAATTCCTCGCCAACAGGGATTATCAGATTCAATTACCCGACTTCTTCTTCGAGGGAGCTACGATTAAAATAAGTCCGCGCGAAGTGGATGAAAACGGCGCGCTGGTTAAACTGGACTTTGGCCAACGTGGCTTGGAGAGCCAAGGGAGAATCTTCAAGAAAATCAGTACGATGAACAATTATTTTGATTTTACGATGATAAACGTTTTCGTTTTAATTTAATCGATATTGTTTCCATTTTAGAGAAATTCATACAGAATAAATTGTTGACAAGCTTGCTAGCTCTGCTCATCATCATCAAGCTGATCAAAGTGAAGTTCATGTTCGTGATACCATTCCTGTTCGGCGTGGGAGCCGCGAAGAAGCTTTTCCTGAAGTTGTTGCTCTTCTTCATCCCAGCATTCGCTCACGTTTTTAAGCTGTGCTCGAGCTATTACTCCGCGCACAGCACGAAGTACCACCATCACCATCACCAGGTGATTATTTCATCGATTTAAAAATACTCCGATGCCGATGGAAACCAACGTTTCATTTCTTTTTTTTTTTTTAATTTCAGATAGCGCATCATCATCACCACGTTCCAGTCCCGGTACCAGTTCCAACCTACTACAACCACCATCATCACCACCGTCACGAAGACGAATTCGACGGCTACGATTACGCCCATCCTCACATTCAATACCGAAAAGATATCGAAGAATTGAAAGAATGGGGTATCGAACCTTACGAGGAGCCTTACGAAGTCGAAGCTGGCCCCGCGCCAGCCCGGCCTCCGCCGGGAGTACATCCGGGAGCACCTTACCCAGTGCCCGCTTACTC